>JAZFAU010000298.1:835000-978505 GCA_037178615.1 Dione vanillae | reverse complement strand
AGTGTGCTATAAATTTATTTTGTGTCTATGAAGAGGACTGTCCTGACGCAGAGGCGTAGTATCTGACTGAAAACATAAAGGTTTACGTGTTTGATTCCCATTTGGTTAAGTTTTTTTCATTTCCTTTTTTTTTGCTCATGCTCTTTCGCTCTGGCACGCGCGGCCTTTAGTTTCGCCACTCAACACGCACGCCTCTAATGGCGGAAAGTGGGGGATGGAGTAGTTTAACACTAGATTGCCAAGGTTCCTGCAGTTTTCTCTGTCTTAGTGCTACCCTCTTATAGCAGAATACAACATTAAATTAAAGGTCATTTAAAAAAATCATCTTTAAGAAGACAGAGACAAAAAATTACATCAAGAAAATTACATCTACTTACATTTTGTAGAATAAAATCCTATAAGGAAAGATATTTAAACATATATTTTTTAAATTCCAACTTAGAAAAAGTCTCAACGATATTAAATTCTCTTCAAGGAATTTACTAAAAGAAATTAAGGAAACGTTCGAAATGTAAAAATGTATTAGACTTGCCGTCTTTACTTAGAGGTCTGTGATAGTAAAAATTAATAATACAAGTAAAATAAATTACTTAAATCGTTATAACACTGAAAGTGTGTAAAACTTGGACGTAATAATATATATATATATATATATATATATATATATATATATATATATATATTATATATATATATATATATATATATATATATATATATATATATATATATATATATATATATATATATATATATATATATATATATATATATATATATATAATATATATATATATATATATATATTATATATATATATATATATATATATATATATATATATATATATATATATATATATATATATATATATATATATATATATATAATATATATATATATATATATATATATATATATATATATATATATATATATATATATATATATATATATATATATATATATATATATATATATATATATATATATATATATATATATATATATATATATATATAATAGTAACATACATATCATAGGAACTTATAAAACATTACTATTGTACATTTTGTACTATTGCACATGTAATATTCGCATTTTTAATCTGGTAAGACAAGACGTATATCTGATGATGAAGCGAAAAACGTACAACGGAGTGTCTTCCTCCTATTCTATATAATGTACAAGATAATAAAAAGATATTTGTCACAACATTATTAGTAAACCGTCCATGTCCGTTGCATGTATGTATGTGAAATGCGAATTGCAAATATTTTTCTTTGCTTTCTTCGAGTTGAAGGGAAAAGTTTGGCAGCTGTCGAATGATAAACATTCTTTAGTTTACTAGAAATTTTATATAGATTTTGGAAATAGAAGTTATTTTTAATGTTTTAAATGTACCTACGTTCTGTAGAATATGCTAACGATAACAGTCTTATACATTGTTTTCAAGGTTTCATACTTTGACAAAACCCGTATTCTTATAGATTCAAATTATTATTTGTTTGTCTGTTGCAATTAATAATATCAAGGACGTTTTTGTATTATAGTTATGTTTATAAACGCACGCACACAAGGTAATCCGTTGGTTAGTCCCTGCATTCTCTGTCCGCTACTTTCCGCCTTTTTTGAGTCGTTGCGTGTTGAGTGGTGGAACGCGCTTGGTCTAGTTGCCAGAGACAATAAAATGGAAATAGAAGTGTGTATATGTTTAAAAATAATAATTTATTTAAACAACTTTCTTACAATCATATAGTGTTTGTAGCCTCCTTTTAAGCAGCCTTGTCAAGGCTTGTTGCCTGTACCAGGAGACTTCGCTCTTCCAGTAGCATACAAATAACACTTATGTTTAAATACCAAGTTTTACTTTTAAAATATTAACACAATTAAGTACCTATACTCTTATCAATTCTTAAATTTATTTAATTTACTAAACAATAATAAGCTCAAGGACCAATGTGTTATTTACATATGTAGGATGTGTAGGATGTGTTTAACATATTGTGAATGTGACGTGTACTATTCATAATCAATCGTGCTAAAAAATATATATAAATAAAAACTTAAAGAAATATTATTACTTCAAATGCTGAATAAGCGCCTCAATTTCTTCATAGCTTATTGGTATGAGCCATTCTACGACGTTTTTTTTATATTCATAGTAAAGCTTGGGGTATAAGTTTAATATTTTATTTATTTTATTATATAATAAACACGAATGGGACTCAACGTGTTTGTTAGAATAATAAAATTAGTTTTTTTACTACATATTTGGCAAATACATTTAAATTATTGATTTAATATCAAAAGTATCAGTAGCTAGGCGATACTTGTTATATTTTTACTTCATGTAAAATTTTTTTTTGTCTGCCTGTAAACGCTACGGTTTGTGGGTTCGATTCCCACTCGGGGAAGATGGATTTTTCTATTTCCATTTTCTTCGCTCTGGAAAACTAGGCAAAGCACGGCGTTGAGTTCCGCCACTCAACACGCAATGCCTCGAAAAAGGCGGAAAGCGGGGACGGAGAAAGCAAGGACTAAGCAATGGAGTGTCTTAACACTAGGTTATGGTCCCTGCAGTTCCCTCTGCCTACCCTGCCGTGTGCGGGATAAAGCGAGAAGCTAAAATATAATAAAAAAAAAAAAAAATTTAAAGATGTGCTGAGGAGTTCTTTCGCTATTTCTTCTGCTCCATGACAAAGCAAATTTTCGAAATGGTAGTAGATAAAAAATTGACGTGCATAAGTGTATCTGTGATACTATATAAATAAATGATTTTATTTCTGATTTTACCCTTGGATCCCATAATTTGTTCAATATATTGCATCATATCTACATATTGTAATAGCATGATGTTTAAAACATTTTGTAATTTTTTGCCCATTGTGTTAAGTAATGTTAGCTATAATTGTAAAATATTAAATCACTCGCGTTTCTAACATCGAGCAAACAGTCGTTAAATGAATTTTAAGTTTAATCGTATTTTGTACAAAATAATATTTTTTTTAGATTTTTCGCTACCACTGTATTTAGTGTACCTACTTTATTGCATAAATAAATATACACAACGTCAGAACTAAAAAATAGAACAAGTATTACATATTATATAGACGACTTGAAACTTTGGATATTGGAGTTGTATGTAAGATGCATTAAATGAAACGTATACATAAGAATATATATATATATATATATATATATATATATATATATATATATATATATATATATATATATATATATATATATATATATATATATATATATATATATATATATATATATATATATATATATATATATATATATATATATATATATATATATATATATAATATATATATATATATATATATAATATATATATATATATATATATATATATATATATATATATATATATATATATATATATATATATATATATATATATATATATATATATATATATATATATATATATATATATATACATATATATATATATATATATATATATATATATATATTATATATATATATATATATATATATATATATATATATATATATATATATATATATATATATATATATATATATATATATATATATATATATATATATATATATATATATATATATATATATATATATATATATATATATATATATATATATATATATATATATACATAACACATACATATATGATATACATAAACACATACATATATGATATACATATACATAAATATAATTATATGTACTAATATAACATTTTGCAGCAACAGAAAAAGCTGGCGGGAAATAGAATACAATTAGCCTAAACGACTAGTCGACTGATTTACATTTTCACATCTTTTCATATTATATTTGTGTTAGGAATTTGTAAATAATCCTTCTATTTTTCATTGTACAGTTCAGATAGCGCGTGATGTACGAGCTTCACGAGATATTTCATACTGAGCTCAATGATAAAGTAAAGTAAAACCGTGCCTGTCCAATATTTAAATATGCAGTGGCCTCGCCAAGCGCCGCACGTACAGAGATCAAAGACTGGTAGCGCTGTGTTTTGTGTGTAATGTGCTTTTTGTTATTTTTATTTTACCTTTATTTCCGATAAAAAGGTGAGGCTATAGAAGAAAGTATCTAAATATTGTGGCTTTTGCTTTTCTTATGATTTCGAGATGTACATTTAGTTTTGGAGCGGAGAATAATAAGATTAATTTAAAAAATATAGTGATCAAAATGCAAAATATTTAAACTTAAGCGCTCATATCTTTTGATTTCTTGAGATTTGATTTTCACAGTGCCTCAAGTCAGTCATCAGGCAGTCATCAGTCAGTCATCAATTTGGATATTTGCTTTTAATTTCAGCTTATGTGATTTGGAGAAAACGGTCTCGGCAGATACAGACAGACAGACAGGCGGTCAACAGAGTGGTCCTATAGAATTCCATAGTTTCTTTGAAGTATGAAATAAGTCAAGTAAATGTCTGTCTGTTAAGTAAATTAGAGAAATATTCTACAAATAATATATAATTTAAAAATAATAAATTTGCGGGCTTATATAAGCCCCCAAATTCCTAACACAAATATAATATGAAAAGATGTGAAAATGTAAATCAGTCGACTAGTCGTTTAGGCTAATTGTATTCTATTTCCCGCCAGCTTTTTCTGTTGCTGCAAAATGTTATATTAGTACATATAATTATATTTATGTATATGTATATCATATATGTATGTGTTTTGTGTTTATATATATATATATATATATATATATATATATATATATATATATATATATATATATATATATATATATATATATATATATATATATATATATATATATATATATATATATATATATATATATATATATATATATATATATATATATATATATATATATATAATATATATATATATATATATATATATATATATATATATATATATATATATATATTATATATATATATATATATATATATATATATATATATATATATATATATATATATATATATATATCTATATATATATATATATATATATATATATATATATATATATATATATATATATATATATATATATATATATATATATATATATACACAAAACACATACATATATGATATACATATACATAAATATAATTATATGTACTAATATAACATTTTGCAGCAACAGAAAAAGCTGGCGGGAAATAGAATACAATTAGCCTAAACGACTAGTCGACTGATTTACATTTTCACATCTTTTCATATTATATTTGTGTTAGGAATTTGGGGGCTTATATAAGCCCACAAATTTATTATTTTTAAATTATATATTATTTTTAGAATATTTCTCTAATTTACTTAACAGACAGACATTTACTTGACTTATTTCATACTTCAAAGAAAACTATGGAATTCTATAGGACCACTCTGTTGACCACCTGTCTGTCTGTATCTGTCGAGACCGTTTTCTCCAAATCACATAAGCTGAAATTAAAATCAAATAACCAAATTGATGACTGACTGATGACTGACTTGAGGCACTGTGAAAATCAAATCTCAAGAAATCAAAAGATATGAGCGCTTAAGTTTAAATATTTTGCATTTTGATCACTATATTTTTTAAATTAATCTTATTATTCTCCGCTCCAAAACTAAATGTACATCTCAAAATCATAAGAAAAGCAAAAGCCACAATATTTAGATACTTTCTTCTTTAGCCTCACCTTTTTATCGGAAATAAAGGTAAAATAAAAATAACAAAAAGCACATTACACACAAAACACAGCGCTACCAGTCTTTGATCTCTGTACGTGCGGCGCTTGGCGAGGCCACTGCATATTTAAATATTGGACAGGCACGGTTTTATTTTACTTTATCATTGAGCTCAGTATGAAATATCTATGAGATTTTACGATTTGCTTTATATAAAAAATATTTTTTATTATTTTTTTTTATTAGCTTCACGCTTTTATTCCGCACATGGCAGGGTAGGCAGAAGTAACTGCAGGAACTATAGAAACCTAGTATTAAGACACTCCGTTCCTTAATCCCTGCTTTCTCCGTCACCGCTTTCCGCCGTTTTCGAGGTATTGCGTGTTGATTGGCGGACCCAGAAACCGTCGCGTTAAATGCAGACGTTGCGCCTCTGCGCCATGACGGTCCTCCTTTTTATTATTAATTTGAAAAAAACAGCGTCAAACTCAACAAGAACTTGTAAGGTGGAAAGTCCTAAAGCCAAAGTAACATCTAAAATACCAAACAAGAACTGGCTAACATTTTTACTATATAATATTGTACAAATAATTTTGTGGAATAGTCACAAGGTACGAAACGAGAAACTATCTAGTCTTATCACTTCTTACGTGATCATCTTTCAGTATTATTGACAATGAGTATGACAATGAAATGAAACGAATGTGAATGACATATATAACAATATGTCTCCCAAAGTTTTCTTTTTTGCTAATATTTATATATTATATACATATGTGTCTTAAGAGTGTTCATATATATTGTATTATATGTAACACAATATATACGAACACTTTTACGTCACATATCTATATATAGATATGTGATGATTTTTTTTAAAATATGTTGTATATTATATACATATAGTATGCTATATGTATATAATATACAACATATTTTAAAAAAAAAAACAATTTTATCCATGTAGCACCTCGTAAAATGTTTTACTATACTATTTTACATTTTAATTATAGCTTACAAAGTAGCTTTATAAAGCTTTTAGAGAAACACAAGCTGTAAGTAAACTAATTTACTTCAGCGCACAATCAAGTGATGAAGATTTGCATCCGCTTTGTAACTGTGATAGGGGCTCAGTTGGTATCTTGATTACCAATCGGCTATAAATAAAAGATTTTAAAACACTTTTTGTATGTTAAAAAGAAATTATATTATATTATTTCTATTTTGTAGCTTACTTAATTTAGTATATTTCAAAATACTAATTGAGGAACGTCGTGGTGCAGAAGCATAACGTCTGTCTGTAGACGTGATGGCTTGTGGGTTCGATTCTCCACGGGAAAGATGAATTTTTCATTTCCATGTTCTTCGCTCTGGCAACTAGACAAATCACGGTATTGAGTTCTGCCACTCAACAATGCCTCAAAAAAGGCGAAAATCAGGGAACACTTGGTTCCCACGGCTCCTACGGTTCACTCCACCTACCCTGCCATGTGCGGGATAAACGCGTGAAACTATAAAAAAATACTAATATGAAAATATGACACTAAAAGAAGTTTCTTTCTTCTTTACTCTATTTCCCGCAAGTAAGTAGAGTAAAGAACCCTTTTCATGTTCCTTCTATATTTAAGATAAACCTAGAAATTAGCATATGCAACAACCATGCTTACAATATGACGCTGTCACTGTTTGTCTAATGAAAATCCTTTAAAATCCATTGAGTACACTATTCATAGTACATTCCTAACACGTCGCCTATTATAACTTTTTCTAATCATTATCTCTTAGACCAAGATCGATCTATAATTTATATAGATTTAATATCAAGTTTATAGGATTAGAGCATAGTTGTACGTGAAGACGTAATTGGATTAAAAAGTTATTTTGTAATTCAATAAGGCTTGGATTGAAACTGGTAAATGTATAAGAAGTAATATAATATACAGTCATTAATGTACATAGGTATAATGTTTGTATAGAACATACTCATGTCCCAACGTTTCATTATTTATGAAGTTATGTGTTGAATTTTTATTATGAAGCTATCGACCCGCTTGCGGCTTATTGGATCGGAGAGGATTTTTTTTAGCTTCACTCTTTATCCCGTTCATGTTGCAGGATAGGCAAAGGGAACTGCAGGAACCATATAAATCTAGTATTGAGACACTCCGTTGCTTAGTCCCTGCTTTCCGCCTTTTTCGAGGCATTTGCGTTTTGAGTGGTGGAACTCAACGCCGCAATTTTGCCTAGTTTCCAGAGCGAACAAACTGAAAATAGAAAAATCCATCTTGCCCGAATGAGAATTGAACCCGCAAACCGTCACGGACTTACTCTAATAAAATATGTATGTATTGTACGTACATAAGAATCTCATTATTTTTTCCTTTCGAATCATTGTTTAAAACTAAAATGACAACTATATATATAATAAAAGTTGAAATATATATAATAAAACTACTTTTCCTAAATACTTTAGACTAATATTGGTTAAGTAAGTTACTTTGAGGAATTCGATAATTAATTTATTTTAGTTACGTAGGTTTAATTAAAGGAAAACCTCTTATTTAAAGTACTTATATGTTAGATAGTCCATTTGTCAAGATAGACTATATTATATATACAGGCTATACATATACATATAAAGGCTATATTACAACCCTATTATATTACTAGTGGATGGACTGATTAAACCATATTATCGAAATGGCTTAGTTCAACAGCTGCAATTTGATATCTTAAAGCTTTAAACAGTGTAGAGAAGCTATTAGAGGCGAAGCAAAATTTAGACAGCTATGTGTTTTTTGGTTAATTAGTCAATTAAAAAGGAAAAAATATTATTTTCTTACAAAAAAGGATTAAATGTTCATATATTTTAACTACTAAGAACAATTATTAATCACAAAATTGACAATGACAGATTACGTTAAACGTGTTAAATCAGGCATTATATTTATTCGAAAACATTATTTACTCGCAAAGCGTTAATGTAATTTTAATGTAGGCGATCAATTATTGTAATACTTGACGAATCACATTGTTTAATATTTCCAGTGTCTACTTCATTAATACTCGTTGTAGACGTTTGATTGAACTGATAAGGTCCTAGGTTCGAAATCAAGGTAATGATGTGGATTTTATATTTCTTACTTAAAATCATGAGCTGGTTATCTGGTTTCCGAAAGTTCTCGTTCAAATAATTTGCTGTCTATATTTACTTTTCTTTTCTTTTTTCGTCTGTTCTTTTTTGGTCTATTCTGTTCTAAATGCATTCAGAATATTTTATAATGCTTCGTTGAGACTAACGCGTGGCGCAGTAGCACTACGTCTGACTCAATGCAGTTGTTGTAAGTTTCTTTTTCCTCTGCAAGATAATTGAATATGTTCCTCTTCTTAATTTTAACCTACCCTGGTTGAATTCTTTGGCCTATCCTATTTACGGGATACAGCGTGAAACCAAAACTAAAGTATCACGTCAATCTCGTCAAGCTCAAAACAGCGTCAAGTAAAAATGATATTACATACAAGTAGTAAACATTGAAATAACTTTCTGGTATTGCAAATGTAAAGTAATAAGCTATAATACGAATATCAGTCTCATCCCGCTCAAAGCTCTGCGGTACTTTAATTACCGATTCGTTTTGTACTGCACATGTACAAAATATACCGTGAATCCTGAATATATTACGCTCGGGACATAAGCCTTCTGTATAGTACGTAGGTACTTAAATGCATTAATTTGTAAATCATTTTACATATTTAAGTGACTTTTAAAGTGGATGGTTGAAGCCAACCTTAGCCAACTTTCTTTGTTATGAGTTACAATGTACATTAACATTTTAACTGTTTAAATACGAAATAAAAAGCCATAGGATATATATAATAACGGTAATCTTTTATAGTTCATAATTTTTTATATACAATTTTTAGTACATTTTAACTATGTATGACCTTGACCATATATGACTTATGTAAAGTATCATGCAAATAATGTTTCTATATATATATATATATATATATATATATATATATATATATATATATATATATATATATATATATATATATATATATATATATATATATATATATATATATATATATATATATATATATATATATATATATATATATATATATATATATATATATATATATATATATATATATATATATTATATATATATATATATATATATATATATTGTTTATTCCTATTTGTGCCGCCCCCTGCGATGACCCCCGCGCGGGTTGTCGTAAAAGTCTTGTGCGAACTCCTGGCGCGAGCGGTCAGTAGTACCTAGTAGTTGTCGAGTGGTAGTAAAGGGGGCACGTGTCACGGCCGACGCGAGCGCACGTCCTTCCTGAATCTAATATTAATTAGCGGTGTGATTTTCCCTCCCTCAGCCTTATTTGATTTCCCTTTTGTGTATTCCCTCTTGATATTGAACCTGACAAAGACAAACCAACAAAAGATAATAGTGCAAGTAACCCCTAGTGAAGAAGACTCAAGTTAGACATTCCACGTGCCTGGAACAATCAGTGTTTGTGTTGTGAATCATGAAGATAAGGTACTGTACAATTTCTATTATCCTAAAACCGACTATAAAGTAAATAATTAATAAATAACCTCCACTTCAGCACGCTTCCACAATTGCTGACCCCTACCCACTATTCAATATATATTTTTTGGTAGCAGAACGCGGTTCATTATATTCATTATATACTATATACATTTCTGGTAGCAGAGCGTGGTTCATTATATTCATTAAATACTACTATATACATTTTCTGGTAGCAGAGCGTAGTTTTCATCCCTCTGGGCCCCCTTAATTATAGCGTAGTTTTCATCCCTCTGGGCCCCCTTAATCAGAGCGTAGTTTTCATCCCTCTGGGCCCCCTTAATTATAGCGTAGTTTAATCCCTCTGAGTCCCCCTGATTATAGCGTAGTTCATGCCCCTGAGTCCCTTTCATTACAGTGTTATTTTCCCGTTTTGGTATTTTGGCTCTTAATTTGGTACCTAACGCATAATTACAATATAATTTGATTTCCTAACCTTTTAAAACGTGTTCGCATCGAGTTGTTTAAAAAATAATGTTATATGAAATTTTATACATATAATATAATTGTGTAGGGTGAATGTATAATGTGTAAAATATATAAATAAATATTGAATATAATTTTATATATTAAATATAAAATATAATAAATACACATAATATGGTTACATATATTTTATAATATTACGCCTATACGTTATTACCTATCTCGTTGTAAATTATAATTGAAGTTAGTTAAAATATTTTAATATAATTTCCTTAAAAACTAACTTACTTTAAAATATTATCCTTACACTTTTATTGTTACCCTTTTTTTTTTATTTTTATTTAAATGAAGCTTAAGCCTTAATAGTAGTCATATTGTATATCATATTATTTTGTTGTATTGCGATATATGTAGATGCGACGCGTCCCTGAACTTGACCATAACTGGTTTCTTATCTCGCCAGATGTTGTGGATTCATTGTTTATTACGAGTTTATTATTTTTTTTAATATTTTAGTTGAGTTATTTGTTTACTTGATTTCTGATTTCGCCCGTTGGTAGTGGGTTCATTGTTTATTACGAGTTTATTATTTTTTTTAATATTTTAGTTGAGTTATTTGTTTACTTGATTTCTGATATCGCCCGTTGGTAGTGGGTTCATTGTTTATTACGCGTTTATTAATTTTTAATATTTTAGTTCAGTTATTAGTTTACTTGATAATTTAAAATGGCTACTCATGATGAAACAGTAAAATGTTCCTTATATACGGAAAGCGCAGAATATAGAAAAAATATAGGTGTGGTACGCTTTGTTTCCGATTGGATTGCCGATACCTCGGAACTTCTTGGCACTTCTGAAATACCTAGATTATTAGTTAGGTTCAAGGATTTAGATTCTCATTGTAATTTATTTGTAAACGCGTCCTCAGTGCTCCTGGGTGGGTTAGACCCGGCTATCGATTACCAAGAAATTAGTTATGTAAAAAAAGAAGTGCGTTTAGTAAATAAGAAAATAGACGACCTCCGGGTGCGTCAGTTAGAGTTGTGCCCACCTGCTCCCGTAGTTGATCCTGTCCTGGCCAATACACCCGTAAGAACGAGTAGTAAAAATATTACTGAGCGAACTCCTTATAATAGATTACCTGATTTACCTATCCCTAAGTTTGATGGACGTCCTGATTCCTGGATAAGTTTTATTGACCAGTTTGACAGTGTAGTAGATTCCCAACACCATTTAACCCCCACAATGAAATTACAGTACTTGGTTGGATCCTTGGCAGATGAACATAAGCGGTTGTTGCTACATTTAAAAATTGAAGAAGGCAACTATGAAGTTGCTCGTGAGTTGTTGAAACAGCGGTATCACAATACACGGGTTCTTGCTGATACCTACATAACCCAGATACTTACCCTGCCGGAGATTTCGAATAAATTTACAGGTTTGCGCGCGGCCTTTTTGAACCCCTTGTTAACTGCCTATCGCTGTTTAGAGCGTTTAGATTTACCCGTATCCTATTGGTCTTACATGTTAGTACATATATGTTTGACTAAGCTTCCCTCTGATTTGAAATCCCGTTTTGAGCGTTGTTATGGCGGTGACGCTGATGAGTTACCTACCTTTAAAAATCTTATTACCTTTTTGGAAGACGAATGTCGTCACCATGACAACGTTGGCAACACCTCCCTTGTAGATTCTAACCTGACGAAATTTAAAAGTACTGTACCTAAACATACTTACTTTGCGGCTCCTCCCTCCCCTATATTAAATAATAGACAAAAAATGTTACCTGTAATAAATAATAGTAAAAAATGTTACCTGTGTGCTTCCTCTTCCCATTACCTCCGTGAATGTCCCGAATTTAGAGCTATGAATCCTAGAGAAAGATCGGGATTTGTAAAACATTCCCGGTTATGTTATAGGTGTTTGGACAAACATTCAATTCTTATGTGCAAGCGGGACTACAAATGTTCAACCTGCGGTCGCTCATCCCATCACACTATGCTATGTTTTAATGATTCCCGTAACCCAATGTATCCTACCTCATCCAATCGCAAGTATAATTATAATTCCAAATTTGATAGACGCAATTATCCGCGTACCCGTCCTGCTTCTACCCGCGGTCCCCATATGGGCGGGGGCCAGCATAAGAAATATTCCCCTTCGCAACTCCAGCGTTCCCCCCAACGACATTCCCAGAGAGCTTCTCCCCCCAGAGAAAATGCTCCGCCCCAACCTAGACAGGTTGAAAATAATAGACAGGTTGAAAATATTATAAGATATCGTGATAATTCCTATAATAGAGAAGATAGACCCACATAGCTAGATACTTGTATTACTCTCCCTTCCCCTTGCCTTAATATCTCACCCAATTCCCTTATATTATTGCCTACTGTTAAATTACACGTTAAAACTGCTAGTGGCTATTTTATTGAAGCGCGTGCCTTATGTGATACCGGTGCCCAGGGTTGCCTCATTACAACCGATCTTGTTGTTAATTACCTCAATTTGACCATCTCCCCCTCCTGTGCCCCTGTACGTGGCATAGGTAATATTCCTTTAGTGGTTTCCCGTGGTTCTATTTCCCTGTGTTTTAAACCTTTGTATAATTCCTTCCCTGAGGTGTCAACCTCTGCTATGGTTATAGATGTGATTGCCGGTACGCATCCTGAGTTTGAGTTCCCTGAGTCTGTGTTTTTTCCTAGTAGTGATTTTTCCCTTGCTGACCCTACCTATAATAAGCCTGGCCCGATAGATATACTATTGGGTGCTGACGTGTTCGGCGCGCTTTTATTACAAGATAAAATATTTAACTTTAACGGCCTTACTGCTTTATCTACAATTTTTGGTTATATTGTTTGCGGTCCAGTCGCTGCCGATTATGGTGAATTAGAGCCCCCCATGACTGGAATATCCTTACCCGTCTCATCGAGAAATTCTGGAAGGTTGAAGAGACCCCTCAAACCATGATTAGACCTTAGATAACGATGGTGAGATTTATAAATAAAACCCGAAACTTACCCGTTGAGCTATCTGTATCCTTATCGCGTTAGCGCGTAGCGTTTCCTTGCGGTCTTCCCTAAGACGACTCTCACTCTTTCTTGACAAAGAAGGAATCATCAGAGTCGGTGGTCGTTTATGAAACTCCTTTAACATTCGAGGAATTAACTACAATTTTTGCTAAAATTGAAGCGGTATTAAATTCCCGGCCGTTATGTCCCTTATCTAATGACTCTAACGATCTAGAAGTTTTGACGCCTGGTCATTTTTTGATTGGCCAACCTCTTAGTGCTTTACCGGAGTATCCCTATAATAATGTAAAAATTAATCGTTTAACCCGTTTTCAAGTAGTGCAACAGATAACTCAACATTTTTGGTCGCGGTGGCAGTTAGAGTACCTATACACTCTGCAGACTAGGCAGAAGTGGACTGATCCAGTGAATCCTCCAACAGTAGGTGAGCTAGTCCTCATCAAAGATGATAATTTACCCCCTTTACAGTGGCGACGTGGTCGCATTTCCCAAATTTATCCTGGTAAAGATAGCAGTTGTGCGTGTGGTCGATGTTAAGACATCGACAGGTATCCTAAAGAGAGCCTTAACCAAATTAGTTCGTCTACCTATTCGTTAGCTACTCCCATTTTTTCGTAAACATTAGATGTTTAGGGCGGGGGCTATGTTTATTCCTATTTGTGCCGCCCCCTGCGATGACCCCCACGCGGGTTGTCGTAAAAGTCTTGTGCGAACTCCTGGCGCGAGCGGTCAGTAGTACCTAGTAGTTGTCGAGTGGTAGTAAAGGGGGCACGTGTCACGGCCGACGCGAGCGCACGTCCTTCCTGAATCTAATATTAATTAGCGGTGTGATTTTCCCTCCCTCAGCCTTATTTGATTTCCCTTTTGTGTATTCCCTCTTGATATTGAACCTGACAAAGACAAACCAACAAAAGATAATAGTGCAAGTAACCCCTAGTGAAGAAGACTCAAGTTAGACATTCCACGTGCCGGGAACAATCAGTGTTTGTGTTGTGAATCATGAAGATAAGGTACTGTACAATTTCTATTATCCTAAAACCGACTATAAAGTAAATAATTAATAAATAACCTCCACTTCAGCACGCTTCCACAATTGCTGACCCCTACCCACTATTCAATATATATTTTTTGGTAGCAGAACGCGGTTCATTATATTCATTATATACTATATACATTTCTGGTAGCAGAGCGTGGTTCATTATATTCATTAAATACTACTATATACATATATATATATATATATATATATATATATATATATATATATATATATATATATATATATATATATATATATATATATATATATATATATATATATATATATATATATATATATATATATATATATATATATATATATATAAATGTTATATAACATTAAAAGTTATAATATACTAAGTTAAGCTTTGAATTCTGCTGTTGATGAAATAATCTCAAAGTATTTGAACATTAATTTGAATATCCACTGTGCTGATATAAAACCTGTGTTAAAGTGAAATAAGTATTTAAATGAGCGTTTCATTTGTGTTCTTTTACATAATTTACAAAGTACAGGATCGTTCTAATATTACTTTAAGATATATCTAAATTAAAATATTATTATACATATGTACATATATCAATAAAAAATTCTTCAATTAAAATAGAATCGTACAAATATATATATACAATCGTACAAATATACATAAAATAGAATCATAATTATTATGTGAACCTACAGCCTCAGTTATAATAATGTCGCTTTTAAATATAACGTCTCTACAGAACAATAACGACTAATTCGTTTTATTCGTGGTGTATAAATTACATAGTTTGGGCAATTTGCGTTATAAATGCGTCTAAAACATGGCTGTCCGGGAGTTTGGAGTACGAGGTTTCATTTTATTAATTGAATTATGTAACAGAGGATTGTCGTAGCGTAGAGGCGTAGCGTCTATAAACGCAACAGTGTGTGGATTTGATTCCCAAACAAGGAAGATGGATATTTCCCAGTTTATTCTCTCTGGCTAGGCAAAGCGCGGCGTTGAGTTCCGTCACTCAACAAGCAATGCCTAGAAAAAAGTGAAAAACAGAGAACAGAGTTTCTTTACTCTAGGTTCCCATGGTTCCTGCCTCTGCCTACCCTGCCATGTTGTGAGATAAAGCGTGAAGTTACATATTACATAGTTGGCTGTAGTGAGTGTAGGTAATATTCTTATTTGAGACAACGCTTATTTACTTATTTAATTATTTTTTTAGTTTTATGGTGAATTAACAGCTGTAATACAAAATTATACAAATAAGACAATCATAATGAGCCGCTTATAGATTCACACGAATATTGGTTATGTGGGTAAAAGCTAAGACAAAAATAGATATATTATAATATAAAAGATAAAAATGATAGTTAGGAAATGACAATGAGAATTTATATACAAATATTAAATTAATTTACTAATTATTGAGTTAATATATTGTAATCCAAAATCAAACACTACGCGAAAGCGGAAGAGAGAGAAACCACAGTGGAGATGTTAATGATTAGCTTATTTTAACTATCAGTCACTCCGTCTTCCGTTTTCCGTACAAATGAATTATATTAAGTGGCGAAAGTAAACGCAACGCTCGGTTCAGAATGGAGAATTGTAAACAATTTTAATATGATTATTGTGTAGCTTTTTTAATTTAATATTGTGATTTAGACATTTTATATAAAAAATAGAAATAGATTTTAATGACATTTTTTATAATTTAATATTACTTTTAAATATCCGTTTATTTTTTTATTCTATACATTCTCACTGTTAGCCAAATTTAAAGAATTTAATCCAATTTTCTCTGTTCTAAAGAATTTCATACAATGGTGGACAAATATTACGTTTAAATCTTATAATTTTGACTTTTAAACTCAACAGACTAACAATAAAGTGGTCTTATAAGGGTTCCGCTTGTTTCTCTGCGGACACGGAACCCCAAGTTTAACTTTATTGTATTATACAAATATTTTAAAGGGTCCATGCGTCTGATGATCAATCAATTTCAATTGACAAACTGCAATTTTAGAGTTTAGGCGACAGTGTTGTCAATGTTGTGATCGATTGAAGCTTTTAGAATGATATTGTTGTTGTTTAACTCTATAATTTAATTTTATTATTTAAACATTTCATATAAAGCAATATAAATAGATTATGATGACATTTTTTATGAAATACGATTAAATAACTTTTAAATATCTGATTATTTTTAATTCTATACGTTCTGAATCTTAGCCAAATTTCAAGAATTTAAACCAATTTCCTCTGTTCTAAAGAATTCTATACTTAATTAGTGGACAACATGGTAGTTTAAATCTTATAATTTTGACTCTTAAACTCTACAAACTTATAATAGTTCCGCTTATTTCTCTGCGGAATCCTAAAATTAACTTTATTGTATTATATTATATAAATATTTTAAAGAGTCCATTGCGTCGTCATCAATCAACTTCAATTATTAAACTGCAATTTTAGAATATAGGCGACAGTGTTGTTAATGTTGTGATCGATTGAAGTTTTTAAATTGATTTTGTTATATTATATTGTTTTTCTTATTTATTAAGTTTATGGTAAATAAAATATACAACTTCAAGATAACTATTTTGAAAAAAGCTTCTGGTATTTAAAAAAAGCTTTTAGTTGTATTTACGTCGCTTTAATTTAATTTACAAGTATATTTTTATGAGTTCACACTTTATTTAGCTCATAGCAGGGTAGACAGAGGGAGCCGCAGGAACTGTGAGAACCTGGTGTCAAAACACTCCGTTCCCCGTTTTCCACGATTTTCGAGGCGTGTTGCGTTTTACCCAAATGCCAGAGCAAAGAAAATAGAAATGAAAAATTCCGTCTTCCCTAAGTGGGAATAAAATCTCTCCTCAAACCGTCGCGCTCACAGGTAGACACTACGTTTCTGCGCTACAACGGTCCTCAAGCTTTTTTCCAAAGTTCACAACTTATTTAATAAATATTTTCAACTTTGTACAACCGTTAAGTGTGAACCAACTCGTGTTTTCCCTTGAAAAAGAAACCTGCTCTCTTTTCCTATGTTTAGATTACCAGTTGCACATGTTTTTCAGTTTTGTCCTATATATCCAGACAGATATTGTGATCATTCCAGTGTTAACAGATTGAATTAACCTCTTTCTGTAAATTTATCTGATATTGAGTGTTAAGTGTAAGAACTCGACATGTTTTATCTATCATAACTATAAGCTTAAAAATTAATGTAGAATTAAAATTATAAATATAAATAATACATTATAATAATCATATTCCTGAGAATCAGACCACTAACTGTTGGTCTATAGGCCTACATACGCAATACTAACAAGCTACGATGGTCAAAGCTTTATAATTATTGATTTCAATCAAATCTTTATTCAAAGCTGTACTTAAGAAAACCAACAGCTACAAAATTTAATGCTAGCATTAGTGTAGTCCTAGTTAATATTATACTAGAACTAGACTAATAACAATAATAACACTTTATTGCATATAATTGAAGAAATACAATTAATTAAAATAATATTTTGTTAGGAAACAGAAGTGATTAAAGTTCATTTTAAGAAAGAATTATTGAAAAACATTATAGATTACATGTTTCGATTATATTCGGACATTGATTCCTCGTAAATGCATTAAATCACTCAATAACTGTCCTTCCCCAGTCTTTATCATCTGAAACTACCCTCTTTTATAACATTGTTTAGAATTATGTCTATATAAGGTAGGGGTAAGCTATTAATATATTATGTGCAATGGCGGCTTTATCACTACAAGTGATCTCTTACAGGCAACCATTCAATATAATAATACATCATAAAAGAAACTGGACAGTGCAAAAAAGCGATACTGTTACTTTATTTACAATTACATACAGAGATTATAGAACTCAAACATACATAGGTATAAACACACACACACACATATATATATATATATATATATATATATATATATATATATATATATATATATATATATATATATATATATATATATATATATATATATATATATATATAATTATAATGATAGATCTATAACTAGTACTAGGTATTACTAACATACTAACAAATATAAATATTTAAACAAACCATCTGTACTTATTTAAATAATAATAACTAAGCCGCAGTTGTTTTTCATTCATTTCGTTTAATATATTGCGGTGGGATTCAATATGTAGAATAAATCAATCGGCAGTCACCTGCGACGTGGATGTTCTTTTAATCTTTATTTTGATTAATTTCAGGTTTACTGATAACGTTTTGTTTTTGTAAAATTTACTTTTGATTAAATATTTAATTTAAAATATAAAAAACGTCTGATTGTAAACTTAATGCTTGTAGTTTATAGGTACGATTCTAACTTTAGGAAATGCAAACCCAGCTCTGATAAGAACAGGCTATGGGTTCGGTTGTCGCGAGGTAATGGGAGACCTCGGTGGATTTTTGAAAACACAATATCAAAGATATTTGAGAAAGATCACGTAAAACGAACCTAATGACAGTGGACGAGGCGAAAGAGGTATGCAGGTACCACAGCGTTTAGCGCTCCGTTCTCTTTGGCACCACGCTAGAGATAAAACGTAAAGTTAAGGATGAATGTAACTCGCAATGTCTCGCAAATTGATTAAAAAATGAGAAACAAAGTGTTTTTATACTACATTACCTTAACCGTATGCGTATTACAATATGAAGCTAAATAAAACATTATTTATTGATTTATTTCAATCATAATTTAGCATGCCAATTACTTTACAAAGTTACAAAAAAAAAAAGATTTCAACAATGCTTCAAAATAGAACATCCAGAGTAACTAGAACATTATTACGTATTTACATCGAATATACAAGTTTACTATGAAAATAAAAGTTCGGTTCGCAGTTCTGCAATTCCCGCGATCCAGTCAGTCTATATAATTAAATGTAATCAACATTCAACAAGTGTTTTTTTACTACATTTTACAAGAGTCTACTATAATTAATATTTTTTTTTAATTCTTGACTCATTTGCTATGCAAAAATATAGATTATCTAGGACAAGTGACTACTCGATTCTAGTATAAATATTTATTTATTTATTTATGTATGTACCTATATCTGTATATATAATGTGAATGTAGCGTATTTTTTATCTGTTATTATTAGCTTCACGGTTTATCCAGCTCATGACCAGGTAGGGAAAGTAAACCGCAATATTCGTAGGAAACACTAGGTTTAAGACACTCCTTCTTCCAGTTTCCGCATTTCAAGGTATTATGTGCCAAAGCGGAAAAAATTAAAAAAAATAACCAACTTCCTCAAATGGTAATTGAACTCACAGATCGTCACGTCAGACAGACGCTGCGCATTTGCGCCACGACGGTCCTTTTTAATTATATTTATTTCAGAGGTTTCATACATTGCAGCATTGGGTACAAATAACCCTGCTACAGAAACCTCGCAAGGCTTATACTAAATCTCTCTTCCACGCAAAAGTTGCCCTGAAGAAATCGTCCATTTAGCAATAGGGCCGCCTGTTGTACTGTTTTCAAGGTAATTTGAGGTTAGACTTATAGCATTTACCTCACGATACAGAATATTGTATGAAAATATACATTTTTCATTGTATTTATTTGTGTTTAGCTTTTGTTATAAATTCCACATATATTCCTAATAAAATAGAGAATAATAAAAGAGAGAATTTGGTGTTGAAACACTCTGCTCCCTGCTTAACTATCCGGCCTTCCCCTCCTAGAGTAAGCGTGTGATGTAATTCACTTTATTTATGGAAACAAATAATCACGGCCGTAAGTGATCACCGTGCCCCACATGTTGTTGGTCTTAAGGTTCAGAAGGAATTTGGTCTGCCAAAATTAGGAAATTAAAATAATAAACTCCATTTAACAGGCACTAAATCTACAACCACCGTGGTTACGCTAAGATTTTCTTAAAAAACTGCAAAGTTATGGACTTCAAAGAACAAAGTTTAAGTTTGAAATGTAATATATTCGAGTACTTTCTATTAAACTTATACTTTGTTCTTGCTATTAATCAATATATATTCCCTTGTCTATTTCTTTAGATATATATTTAAACATATATCATATATTTCATAAGTGAACCATTTATTGTTACATTGTACCTTTGAACAACATAAAATTTGCTAATTAAAAGACACTATGTTAGTTTTTGTTGGAAAGATTACTTGTGATAAGGCATTTGCGTGATCTGCCTACATTGAGCGTCGTCTCTATAGGATACAACATTTTCAAGGTTTTTTCTATTTTTGGCCTCGGGGACCTTAAGTATAAATATATTTACAAGGTATACATATATATAAATTATATTTATTACCAGTTACTGACCACGTAGAGTTTTGGTAAGTAAATTATGTATATGTGACAATTGACGTTTTTGGGGATTGTAGCGTAGCTCATAGAGAGAATTTCCAGAAATTTTAATGGTAAAGACAAAAGCTTTATACGTAAGGGAAAGTTCATACGTTTTATAGTTATATAGTAAAATTACAGGCTAGGCTCATGGATTATAAATTAATAAAATATAAATATATTATAAATTGATAAAAAAGTTTTATATAACCTTTAAGCAAAAGAAAAAATATTATTATATCTTATCAGACTAGTATATAAAACAAATTGCCTTTATTTTTGCTAATGGGTTGGCTCTATTTTATATTATCTGACGTAATGCTGGATTGTAATGACTCTATGGCTTAAAATATTACCTTTTACTGCTTCTGAAAATACAAAATGCAACATTGAGTTCAGCAAGTTAACGAGTAGAAGTTCATATTAATGAGAGAAACATCTACATAATTAAAAGTAAGTAAAAAAATATTGTATAAATAAGACCACAACCAGTCTCACACAAAACGTTCATACATACACAATATTTGTCTTTGTTCTTAACGATAACAACTACAAAATACAAGATAATATATAAGAAGAAAACTTTAAATAAACACGTAAAGTGCTCAATCAACAGTTATATTTATGTACTCGGGGAACAACTTTGCAAGTTAATTATATTCTGATAACAAGATCTTGTTTACATAGCTGGACATAGAGTAATTTTCGCATTATTTTAATAACTGTTTTTTATAATGTATAGTAATTAAATATCTGGAGAAAATGTAGATTAGCAACCTCTGTATACTGGTTTATCTATGTTTTTAATATAATAGTATATTATGAATGTTAACATTTTACTTAATTTTTGTTAAAAATTTAACTGCATATATGTACCTATGCTTGTTTAAACGACTATGATTTTTGCAACATGCTCTCGGAAGCTTTCAAGAACTTCCGGTTTTGCAACTTTACATTACTTTGCTTATACTTTATAGCCAATAACCTTTTACATATCTTTTTTAAATTCATATAAGGGTGATTCCGCCATTTCGCGCAAAAAACAACGTTCCGCGGAATAAAAAAAAATATTGATTTAATGTACTTTTTTTTAAATCATCTAATGTAGCTCGTACCCAGATTCCTAAAAAATAGGATGGCACTTTTCTGTTTGCTCTAATTGCGGAGGACATGACAATCAAAATTTAACAACTGGATGGCGATGAAAGGCGTAAAGATAGTTATGAATTAGTGCAGGATGGTTATGATTTAAGTTGGACTGGTAATGAAATACTGCAAAAGAGTACTAGAATAGGAAAGGATTCTAATGAACTACAAAAGAAGGTAATGAATAAAAGCTAAATAAAACAACATTATTTTAGTAATCAACATCTTTTACTCTTCTATTTAATTCATTTTATTCAGGTCAGTCTAACGAAATCAACTTAATTAAAGACTGCCTTACGTAACAGCCATTTGCAGAAGTTACAGGACTTATAGAAGTTACTATATTCAGTAATAGGAACTATATACGTAGGCATTTGGTCATCACAAAATCACAGTAAGTATTAATATAAAAAAATATGAAACTTCTAAAAAATAAAAGAAATCTCAAATTACTATGGATAGCCAACGCTATTATGTGTTAAATAATAAAATACAAACTAAACAACAACACTGAATGTCGTAATTTGAAAAATAAGTTAATATGAAAAAAATAACACTCATTTATATATAATTACCAAAAATCAAAGAGCTCTATTTATTCTTCTTACTTTACTTTTTTTCTCTAATTATTTATTTATTTACTCTCACTCACAGTTTAAAAAATATTATAATTATCACTGTCATCTGATTCTTCATAATCCTTGTTATTTTTTGTTCGTTTTCTGGTTGAGTAGATAGAATGAAGGCCTCATATTTCTGTTGGTGTTCAGAATTAGTACAAGCTACATCTAGATTTTTAGGGTTTCGATTTTATCACTATCAGCGGTCCAATCTACTTGATGTACTTTCATTGTTCCATTGAATCCTGGAATGTCGGATGGAAATATTTATTTTTCAATATCGTTTTCTGCTATAATATCAAAATGTACGTTGGGTATATTTTTAGTTACTAATCCCCAAAAATCTTCAAACCTACCAACATCTCTACCATATTTGACAAAATTATCAGCAGTTCTTTTTACACCTGCACCAATCCCATCTGGAGCCCCTTTACCATGACCGGATTCTTGTCCATGTTAATTCCATGTCACTTTATTTATATTAGGATTAATTTCTCTCAATTTAGTGATCAGGCAAAATAATGGGGAATCTGATAAAAATGTACTATTACATACGGTACTAATCCTTGTGCCATCTTCAAAATAGGATATAAGTGAGCGCAAACGGCACTGGCGCGCCGGCGTCATGTTTCAGGCAATCGCTAAAAGTACAGAACGATCTAGTCTCTAGGTCTATTATTTGTGTCACTGTCTTTATAGAAAAAAACTCCAGTGTGGAATGATACTTGTTCTCTACTACACAAAGTGAAAGGGTTGTATCTCTTCATTATACTTCAAGCAATAATTCTCACTGAAATCTACGTGCACAAGTATCTCCTTATCTTTTAAAGTTTGTTTCAGTTGTTTGATAACCTCATATTGTACAGTATAATAATTATTATAAGTATAATAAGTATAATAATTAAGTAATATTTAGAGAGTGCTTAAGAAATGTGTCCAAAGTGGACTCTAATTTTTTTAATAATATTACGTGGATAATCTTCGAACCTTTTTTGTTGTGATCTTCATATCACAACCGAGACTATTGACAATCTGTGTTCCTGAACTTTCAGTGATAATGTCTGAAGTTTTCAATACCTTGATTAAAAGATGAACGTTTGCATGTAATTTAATTTGCATTGACAAGTATCACTACCCGTTCTAGGAAAAACTAACTAAAACGGTCTGTATTTACAAAACGTAGAATAACTTACCCAATATTGCTCTTTTAAAATGTTTTTTTTCCTGCTGCAAATCTACTGATGGTATCTTCTACAAAAAAATTTTGGATTTGATTTATCAATATTTGTTTTGTTTCATTTGAAGTGTTAATTTTTTACTTCTTCCTTCTTTTTAGGTCGAATCTCTTGCAATACTTCGTCTACTATTTTTAGAGATATATATTTTTACATTTACACTTCATTACCTTCCAAAACAATTTATTACCTTCCTGCAAATAAATGGAAGGAAAGGATGGTAATGAAATGGAAATGAATGAGAAATTTAAACATTTTCAATAATAACTTCGTTACCGAACTTACTACAAATCTGTTTAAAAGATGAGATCAAAAAAAATTGTTGTGATCAACATAATTATGTATATAAAATAATCTAATTGATACCTTAACTTGAAAAAACCTCGGAATGTAATGACGAGATTTCTGGTCGAAGGCATACCTAACAACCGAAAAACGTTAATAATTTTACTAGCCGTAGGCATACGTAAACTTCGCTCGGTGGTCGTGGCTGACTGACCTGTAGAAACACGCTGTAGCTCAAACTATATTACGGATGTCGCTATTAACGACGATTTTAAGGAGTTTATAGACACGGACGGCGATGATGTTTTTTTCGTAACAATTTTAAAATTAGGCTTTTCTTTTATTATTATTAACTTTAATATTTATTTGAAATAGGTAATTACTAGGCAATGAGTTTTACTTTAAAGCAACACAAAAATAAAGTCATAAATTCAAACATAGACAAAAATATTACAAAAAAAATTGCTGGGAATCCTATCTGGAAAAGGAGAGGAATGAATTTTAGGGTAGTTTTTATTTTTTTTCTCGAAAACTAACTATTAAATTTGTGATATTACAAATGCACCTTTTAAAGTTGTTGTACTTATACCCACTATTAAAATAATATTTAACATTAAATCAAAATTTCATTGGTAAATCAGCCTGGAATTGTCTTTTGCATGAAACGGCGGAATCACCCATAATAGTTCCTCTTTAGCTGCATAATAATAATTTCGAACAATATATAAGTCGTATGAAACAAAATAAATCCAATTTCAACTTTACCTATAAAAATAAAACGGTTACGATTATAAAACAAGTGTAAACAACCAAAAAGCAATCGATTCTGGACTGAAATTATCGTCAAGCTGACTGCATTCCTTTCACCGGATGTAGCATTTAATTTTGTCTAAAATAAATTTGGAATTTCGAAAACTTGTAAGAAATGCCTTTTTAGGTGTTCAGTTTAAATATTTCAAGAATGTTGGAGATATTTCATGAATTCTAATAAATATTTTGTTCCAGAATCACTAAAATGTAAAAGGTGTAAGGGAATTTATTATAATTTACTTGTAATTTTTATTCATTAATAGCTAAATTGCTATGATATAAACGTTGTGTAAAAAAAGAAGCACGCCTAACCTAAAATTACTTTAGTATTGTAAATGTAGCAACCAGACACTTACCATGCTGTATCAAGTACAAATATACGGCTAACTTTTATTAGCTTTAAAGCTTTTTGTATTTTAGTATTCTGAATGAAATTTGAGGACTTAAGGCAATAATTAGTAATAAAGAAGTAGAATATACATACAGAACTACGAATGTAATAGATCCTTCACATTGTAAAAAATTGTGAAATGGATCTTTACCAAAACCTGCTCTGCGTTACAAGCAACTTGCAGTCCTAAGAAACCAAGATCGGAAACTCTAAGAAACTTAGTGGTAAATGTAAACAAAGCCACCTAATTGAACTTTCCTACACCAAATAATTACCATTATATATGTGGCTCCGATAATTTATTTTGATTATTTAACATCAAATCATGTAAATTATTTGAACTTTCAATATTAATATTGATTTGTTGAAAACAATTTATGTGTAAATATTTACATTTTAAAGTAAAGAGTTCTGTTTGTTTAGAGTCAACTTGTTTGAGTCAATATATTGTTATATTAATAAGCGATAGTTTATTTAAAAATAAATTATTAATTATAAATTGTTTGAAAATGAAAAATTAAAAGTGACTATAGAGAAAACTTCCACCAAAAGAAGGGTGAAAGCAATTATAAAGGAGTCGTTTGTATCGTCCGACACACTTACGATCGTGTTTAAGTAAACAGTGTCAATAGAATCTATGTTGGTAATATGATAATAAATAAACTTGTTTTGTTTGTATTGTTGTTTAAATGGTTTGCTTATAATATTACTAATATATGCGTTTGCTTATAGTTTTTTAACTTTCTACTATTCAATGAAATAATTACCAGTTGCTATTTATTCCTTATCCTCAAAATATTATTATTAGAATAATAAAATAAGAGTAGAGGACCGTCGTGGCGCAGAGGCGTAACGTTTGCCTGTAACGCGACGGTTTCTGGTTTCAATTCCCAGTCGGGGAAGATGGATTTTTCTATTTCCATTATCTTCGCTCTGGCACCTTGGCAAAGCGCGGCGTTCAATTCCGCCACTCAACACGCAATGCCTCGAAAAAAGGCGGAAAGCGGGGACGGAGAAATCAGGGACTAAGCAACGGAGTGTCTTAACACTAGGTTCCAATAGTTCCTGCAGTTCCCTCTGCCTATAAAGCGTAAAGCTTGAAAAAAAAGAGTAAAAGTAATGACCAACAGTTTTACGAGTTTATTATTCAAAATTTAGTCCGTTTCACCTGCAACATATACATAATATAGACTAACACACATATCTTCAAGCTTTATCCTCGATTTTCTTTATCGCTCATTGCAGGGTAGTATAAAAGGAACGGCAGGAACCTTGAAAACCTAGTTTTAAGATACTCCGTTTCCGGCTTTCCACCTTTTTGAGGCATTGTGTGTTGAGTGGCGAACTCAATGCCGCGCTTTTGTCTAAGTGACACAGCGAAAATCGGAATGAAAAATTTATCGTCCGCGAGTGGGAATCGAAACCAGGAACCATCACGTTAACAGGCAGACGTTGCGCCTCTGCGCTACGACGATCTTCTAACGGTTCTCTTATAAAATATACAACATTAGAAAACTTATCAAAACCGATTTTGAATTCACTACTTTCATATACTTATTACTAATTAAATAAACGCTAATCACACGTTCCATAACGATATTTACTAGGAAATTTAATTTTAAAACTAGATGGAGATAACTCGGGCCTCTTCATTTACTTAAACCAGTTAAGTCATGTTCGCCTCGAGCGGCATTATCCAAATTGTAAACTTAAATACGCCCCAGGACCTGGCTCTGCGCTAATTGTAAACGCTAGTGTTTCAAATTTTGTTTCACCTTTGTATCTTTGTTATAATACTGTTACTATCAAAAGTTAGGAGTAAATAAAGTAGCTTCGTTTTACGTTTTATCCTGCATATAGCAGTGTAGATAGAAGCTAGTGTCAATCTCGGTATTTTTTTAATTAATTTTGTTAGGCTTAGGTCGTTGGAATTAAAACTTACTTTTTGATTCACGCTAAATCCTGCATAGAACAGAACCTGGTGTTAAGATACTTCTTCTCCTGCTTTACACCTTTTCGAGGCATTGCGTAATGAGTGGCACAACTCAATGCTGCGCTTACCTTACCACGCAGAGGCGTAGCGTCTGCCTGTAAGCGCAACGCTTTGTGGGTTCGATTTCCACTCGGAGAAGATGGATTTTTCTATTTCTATTTTCTTCGCTACGGAAACTAGGCTAGTGGCGGAACTCAACGCCCAGCGTTGAGTTCCGCCACTCAACACGCAATACCTCGAAAAAGGCGGTAAGCGGGGACGGAGAAAGCAGGGACTAAGCAACGCTACTTAACACTAGGTTCCCTTGCCACCTGCGGTTCCCTCTACCTACCCTGCAATGTGCAGGATAAAGCGTCAAGCTAAAAAAACTTTTAATTTAATAATAATAGATTAAATATGAATAATTTTTAATCATTAAAAAATGTCTTTTATAACATATCGATTAAATATAGAATAACGATACCGCGTTGATGTTTTCCCATGTCGAAAGCATTATCGTATTTCAAGATTTCGATTCCCCTCCAGACGTACAATATTCGCTGTTATCATAAACATTACAAGAAAATCGTTTTTGCAATCAGAAGGGCAAAGGACTAGTACCTAAGTCGTTTGATTTTATGACTTCGATACTGTTGAGTATGACAATGTATATTGTCATTGCGTCATATTTATTGCTAGTGTTTTACCTATGGTTTTTCTCGCATTGTCAAATGTAAATTGCTTAATGTTAAGATGTAAGTTGACGTATGTTCTTTACACGCAGCGTCTGCTTTTAAGTTTGATAGTTGTAGGTTCGATTTCCACTCGGGGAGAATTAAATATTTTCATTTATATCAATTTTTTATAGCTCTCGTGACAGATCAATATATATATATATATATATATATATATATATATATATATATATATATATATATATATATATATATATATATATATATATATATATATATACATATATATATATATATATATATATATATATATATATATATATATATATATATATATATATATATATATATATATATATATATATATATATATATATATATATATATATATATATATATATATATATATATATATATATATATATATATATATATATATATATATATATATATATATATATATATATATATATATATATATATATATATATATATATATATATATATATATATATATATATATATATATATATATATATATATATATAATAAACATATACATATAAAGTGTTAGTGAAAATTAAATCGAATTAATTTATGTTATAGAGTGTGCTATAAAAATTTATTTTGTGTTTATGAAGAGACTGTCCTGACGCAGAGGCGTAGTATCTGACTGAAAACATAAAGGTTTACGTGTTTGATTCCCATTTGGTTAAGTTTTTTCATTTCCTTTTTTTTGCTCATGCTCTTTCGCTCTGGCAAGCGCGGCTTTTAGTTTCGCCACTCAATGCGCAATGCCTCGAATGGCGGAAAGTGGGGGACGGAGTATTTTAACACTAGATTGCCAAGGTTCCTGCAGTTTTCTCTGTCTTAGTGCTACCCTCTTATAGCATATATTATTATATACAACATTAAGGTAAAAGTCATTTAAAAAAAATCATCTTTAAGAAGACAGAGACAAAAAATTACATCAAGAAAATTATATCCTACTTACATTTTGTAGAATAAAAGCCTGTAAGGGAAGATATTTAAACATATATTTTTTAAATTCCAACTTAGAAAAAGTCTCAACGATATTAAATTCTCTTCAAGGAATTTACTAAAAGAAATTAAGGAAACGTTCGAAATGTAAAAATGTATTAGACTAGCCGTCTTTACTTAGAGGTCTGTGATAGTGAAAATTAATAATACAAATAAAATAAATTACTTAATTAATAAAAATAAATTACGTAAAAATTGGATATATATATATATATATATATATATATATATATATATATATATATATATATATATATATATATATATATATATATATATATATATATATATATATATATATATATATATATATATATATATATATATATATATATATATATATATATATATATATATATATATATATATATATATATATATATATATATATATATATATATATATATATATATATATATATATATATATATATATATATATATATATATATATATATATATATATATATATATATATATATATATATATTCCAAAAACAGCAATGACTTACTATGGTCAAATTCAAGCTTTCAATGGTGAAAATTTTGACATTTTTAGGAAACAACTGGAGTGCATTATATTACTTAATGAAGTGGCAGATGAGAAAAAATCTCCTCTTCTTTTAACACATCTTCATCCTAAAGTTTTGGAAACATTAAATCACTTGTGTTCACCTGTGCGACCGTTAAAAAAGGAATTTAAAGAAATTTTATCAATCTTAGAAACAAGATACACTAAATCTACATCTACTACATTGGATAGATCAATATTTAGATCCAGAAATCAAAAAGATGCAGAAAATATAGAAGAATACATAATAGAGTTGAAAAAATTAGCAATGAGGTGCGAGTTTAAAGATACCGAGGACCAAGTAAAAGAAAAATTTATAGATGGAGTTAGAGAGCATTTAATCAAATTTGAATTGTTAAAAAGTAGTGACCTATCATTAGAAAAAATAGTGTAGTTGGCAAGGAATGTGGAAGGTGCTATGTTACAGTCTGGACATACACCATCATCATCATAACCTGCAACGGATTCCAAAAATATGTTCCAGTACAAAGCATGGAAAAAGAAGGTTAATATAAATAAGAAAAAATTTGATAAAAACAACATGACAAGTCATCTATTACCACAGATTATGATATTGTGTTTGGATACCTTTTACACAATAAATATTAGTTCGGATACAACAGTAGTGAATTCAAAATCGGTTTTGATAAGTTTTCTAATATTGTATATTTTATAAGAGGACCGTTAGAAGACCGTCGTAGCGCAGAGGCGCAGCGTCTGCCTGTTAACGCGAAGGTTTCTGGTTTCGATTCCCACTCGCGGACGATAGATTTTTCATTCCGATGTTCTTCGCTGTGTCACTTACACAAAAGCGCGGCGTTGAGTTCGCCGCTTAACACACAATGCCTCAAAAAGGTGGAAAGCCGGAAACGGAGTGTCTTAACACTAGGTTGTCAAGGTTCCTGCCGTTCCTTTTGCACTACCCTGCAATGAGCGATAAAGAAAATCGAGGATAAAGCTTGAAGATATATTTGTTTGTCTATATCATCGTAGAACTTTTGGTCATTACTTCTACTCTTTTTTTTTTCAAGATTTACGCTTTATAGGCAGAGGGAACTGCAGGAAATATTGGAACCTAGTGTTAAGACACTCCGTTGCTTAGTCTCTGATTTCTCCGTCCCCGCTTTCCGCCTTTTTTCGAGACATTGCTTGTTGAGTGGCGGAATTGAACGCCGCGCTTTGCCTAGGTGCCAGAGCGAAGATAATGGAAATAAAAAAATCCATCTTCCCCGACTGGGAATTGAACCCAGAAACCGTCGCGTTACAGGCAGACGTTACGCCTCTGCGCCACGACGGTCCTCTACAAAAAAAAATCCCATATTGCCATACCTCATCTAATATAATATGCTTCTCAGGAAACTCGGCATATAAATTACCAGGTTATGACGTCGTATGATAAATTATTACGTCTAAAGTTTAATATGTACTGTGTAAATTTGATTTAGCTGCAATTACTTACCTTTAATACCTTATCGTTGGAAATATTGCGGTACGTCTATTACAAATTACACATTTGTTTAACGATGTAAGAAAAGGATTTGTTTTTTTTTTTAATTTAACACATTTTTGTGCATACTTCATACATTACATAGAAGATAGGAAACTCAAACTTGGTTACCCTACTTTCCGCTCAATTTTCCAATCATTAAAAGGCGGATATTAAGACTACAGGGGCCTGCTTTGGTAGAAAAAACAGCGTTGAGCCTACTACCTCTCATTAAGCAAAATTCTCAAAATTTGGCCCTAACTGAATAAAACGTTTTGATAATCTTTCTTTCGCCTATCATATTCTACGGATAAGTGTGAATCTGGAAAAAAGTCCTGCAATTATTTTGATCGTTTTAAAATAAGCTAACTTTTTAAGATAAATAATCAGACCAATCAACATTTCCACAAAAATATAAATTTTATAATTGAAATTCCTTATACCCGCAAAACAGCAGCGTAATATATTCTGACTGGGACGTCTCAACGCGATAACGTGGAAAATGAGAAAAATTGTAACTGTTACATCTAGTGGAAGAGAGTAATGAGATTTATTTAAGAGAGCCATTCGGTATCCAAGTAGAGCAGTGGGTCAAAGTTCATCTAGATTTTGACCGATCAGGTTTTTGTAAATTGCCAAATTCTTGGCATGAATGAATTTCGGTTTTGATGTTATTAATATGTAGTTTGAAGTATAGAATATATACAAGTGTAAGTTGAACTCACGCACGACGGGTTCTGTACCATCATTGGTAAAAGAAAAATACGTTTATTGGAGACCTTCTTGATATTTTATTTTTTTTTTAAATTCTAGTATTTGTTGTTATAGTAGCAACCTAAATACGCAATTTGTTAAAATGCTTTTAGCTTATGCTTTCTAGCTTTATGTTTTCTAGCTATAAGGGTTTATAAGATGCAGCCTCGTGACAGGCTGACAGACATACACAGATCGGAGGCTTAGTAAGTGGACCCTGTCTTTACTTTTTAAGTACCTAAATCCTAAACATATGTATTTCCCGCATATACCAGGACAAACAAGATAAACAGGGGCAATGTGTATATAAGCCAATGCACCATATATATAGACATATGTATAACATATATATTTACAGCACAAATACACATAGTAATCATTAACTGGAAATAAATAGACATATTTTTTATATTATATTATATTATATTATATGGCATAGTATAAAATGTATGTTAATTTTAAGTAAATATATCGATATAATGCATGCAGCTGATGCAGCTAATTATGTGTTAATAAATTAATCTAAATTCGTCGTATTCCATTTATTTTGCTAATTTATAAATGTACAATAACATGATGTAAAAATGTGCATACTATTGCACATTTTTCTTCATGTTTTATAAGTTCCTGTGATAAATATGTTACTGTTATAAATATATATATATATATATATATATATATATATATATATATATATATATATATATATATATATATATATATATATATATATATATATATATATATATATATATATATATATATATATATATATATATATATATATATATATATATATATATATATATATATATATATATATATATATATATATATATATATATATATATATATATATATATATACATATATATATATATATATATATATATATATATATATATATATATATATATATATATATATATATATATATATATATATATATATATATATATATATATATATATATATATATATATATATATATATATATATATACATATACATATATATATATATATATATACATACATATATATATATATATATATATATATATATATATATATATATATATATATATATATATATATATATAATAGTAACATATATATGTCATAGGAACTTATAAAACATTACTATTGTACATTTTGTACTATTGCACATGTAATATTCGCATTTTTAATCTGGTAAGACAAGACGTATATCTGATGATGAAGCGAAAAACGTAGAACGGAGTGTCTTCCTCCTATTCTATATATAATGTACAAGATAATAAAAAAGATATTTGTCACAACATTATTAGTAAACCGTCCATGTCCGTCGCATGTATGTATGTGAAATGCGAATTGCAAATATTTTTCTTTGCTTTCTTCGAGTTGAAGGGAAAAGTTTGGCAGCTGTCGAATGATAAACATTCTTTAGTTTACTAGAAATTTTATATAGATTTTGGAAATAGAAGTTATTTTTTAATGTTTTAAATGTACCTACATTCTGTAGAATATGCCAACGATAACAGTCTTATTCATTGTTTTCAAGGTTTCATACTTTGACAAAAACCGTATTCTTATAGATTCAATTTATTATTTGTTTGTCTGTTACAATTAATAATATAAAGGACGATTTTGTACTCGTATTATAGTTATGTTTATAAATGCACGCACACAAGGCAATCCGTTGGTTAGTCCCTGCATTCTCTGTCCGCTGCTTTCGAGTCGTTGCGTGTTGAGTGTTGGAATACTCTCTGGCAACTAGGCCAAGCGCGGCGTCGGCGGCGACAGTGATTGGGGCCTCCTTTTACCTACCTGCACCAGGAGACTCCGCTCTTCCAGTAGCATACAAATAACACTTATGTTTAAATACCAAGTTTTACTTTTAAAATATTAACACAATTAAGTACCTATACTCTTATCATTTCTTAAATTTATTTAATTTACTAAACAATAATAAGCTCAAGGACCAATGTGTTATTTACATATGTAGAATGTGTAGGATGTGTTTAACATATTGTGAATGTGACGTGTACTATTCATAATCAATCGTGCTAAAAAAATATATAAATAAAAACTTAAAGAAATATTATTACTTCAAATACTGAATAAGCGCCTCAATTTCTTCATAGCTTATTGGTATGAGCATACAACGTTTTTTTTATATTCATAGTAAAGCTTGGGGTATAAGTTTAATATTTTATTTATTTTATTATATAATAAACACGAATGGGACTCAACGTATTTGTTAGGAAACGAAGTTTTGGTTTTTGAGGTCTGCGCTATTATATCCTTTCTTCCTTTATTAATTAAAAGCGGTTCATAGTGAGGGGATTTGTGTTTCTTCAAAATTATTTTTAACCAATAAAGTTTTCTCACACATACCTAGTGATTTAGTGCCTATAGTTGTTCTGTTGGATACATAATATTTTTAAAACACATAACTTTGATTAGAGTTCGCTGTGTACGTTCTAAAGCCAAGAATTTTGTCTTTAGGGCTCCTTCTCATATGAGAATACAATATGTCAGTACCGATTGGGCTAGTGAAATATATGTTTCCCTAAGAATATTTCTGGAAGTTAATTCGTCATTTGGATGAGGTATTTGGAAAACTAATTTTCTGATTCTCCAAATGTGGGTACAATGATAACCTTTGGCCCACTATTACGCCAAGATATCTTGTGTTCGTGTTGTACTTTTTCTTTTTCTATGATAGGGCAGGTGCAGTTCTTACGAGGGCCAAACTGAAAGTTTTTAGAACTGGCAACTTAAAAGCATTATATTAAAAAAATAAGTTTAAATTTTGAAAATAGAACTCTTTACCAATAATATTAAGTATACATTTCATTCATTTGTCATTTGTTTTATGATTTGGCGGCAAATTGAAAATTGTCTGTGCACGTCAGAATGAATTTAAGCCGAGAAAATTTTCGTGCAATGATTTTTTATAACTTTCGATGTCATATAAATCAACAAGAAAGTTATGATAGACTTCGATTGGCTTTTCACGATGAAGCCACATCTCGTGCCACAGTTTACAACTGGTTTAATGAATTCAAACGTGGTCGAACTAATGTCACCGATGATTTGCGTGAGGGACGGCCTTCTACAGCGATGACTGAAGATAATATCAGTGTTGTGCGGCGTATGATAGAGACTGACAAAAGAGTGACCTATCAGCAGATTCGGACAAGTCTAGGCATAGGTATGAGTCAAGTGCACAAAATCCTCCATGAACATTTAGCGGTCAGGAAGCTTTGTGCCCGCTGGATACCGCATAATCAAATTATGCCGAGGCTCAAAAACTCCGCCGTGTTGATTGATGCCGAGAAATGTTCCAAAAATTTAACGGAGGTGACTCAAATGCTGTGTTCGACATACTAACGGGTGACGAAAGCTGGATTTACTGTTATGATCCGGAAACCAAAAGACAGTCTGCTCAGTGGGTGTTTCCTTCCGAAGAGTTGAGTTGTTCCTATTCATAATAAATGAATTCATACCATAACAACGCCAACATCACATGATTGAAGCTGTTCAATTTTTGTAAATGGTATCTACAGCCCTACTACGATCAAAGAATGGTACGGAACCCTCAGTATGTTAATCTAACTCGCACTGTACCGATTATTAATATCCCTCACCGTTTAATAAAATATATATGAAATTTTCTCATATCATATGTTTATGTATAGATATATATAAATATATTATATGAATAAATATGCTAACAATATATAATATATGTATTATTAAATTTTGACATACTTTTAGTACTCTGAATATAAAAGACGTACTAAAGTATAACATTCTACCATTTTTTTTTTAAATATGTACAAAAATTTCATTCATTTTAAGCCATTTAATATGAATTTTTAAATTTTAATACCTTTCTGTAATATACGAGTACTTGTTTAAATTTTAATAAAGTAACTGTTTCTCAAGAACTAAGTATCTCCAGCCCAATTGTGAGTACAATATTTAGGAATACAAGTACTGCAGTGATCTTGTTACCTCTGCGTCAGTCTTTCGTCGAAATTCAAAGCTAAGTAACATTCAAAGTAAAGGTGATTTTACATTAATAAAAAGTAGATACAAAAAAAAACCTTTTCATTTATTTATTTGTATATGAAATCATATAAATAAATGAGAGAACACAAAAATAAATCTTATGGCTTTTTAGCCATCTCTTCCAGATAACCGTCGTCGTCTTTTTTTACTCTATAAAGTTTTTTACCTACCTTACTATCAAGGTACTTCTTTTTGGTCCTAGATCTTAAATTTTTTTCCAAATTCTAGACACTGTAAGTTATGATACAGTGTATTTCTAAAGATATGTCTTTAGATATGTTTATAGTAAGTGAATAAAAATATTTATTCCCTCGATTGAGGATCGAACCTATCAACGTTGCATAGCATATCATAGAAGTCAAAAGTTAAAGTCGATTTTTTTTTAAACTAGAAGATATAGCTTGATATTTTGACTGATTCAATAAAATAAATGCCTTCGTGAAGGAACAGCAGATTCAATGTGATTGACTTATAGGCGTTGTAAATTTAAACTTATTCCTAGCATCTATATATATTATGAAAATCAACGACTTTGGCAAAATCATAATATGTTACTAATTCTTTTCATTGTTAGAATCGTAGCAAAAAACAAGCTGCAAGCTAAGTACGTTAGCAGAGAGTAGCTATCATATGATGATAATGATTTTCAATGATGATAAAATACTTACGCAGCGGGATTAGATAGAGTCTTGCTCTTGCACGGTTCGCAAGAGGACACAGATTCATATTTCGATGTGTTAAAATTTTTATGTTTTCTTTTAGATGCATCATCATGTTTTTATCTTTACATCTACAGCTATATTTTATGATGAGTAATATAATAATAAACAAAAAAAAAAACAGTGTATAGGTCCTTTAACTTCTACGTCAAAATATATTTATCAAAACTTTTATCCAACAATTTTATTTAGTAAGAATAATATTCAGGGATATAATTATGAATATTAGACATGGCAAGTATTTTACTAAGAAAATTAAATTTCTTTCTTTATAATATAATTTGATGTGGCAAGACAGAGCGGTTTAGAGTTTCATCACTCAACACGCAGTCTTAGGTGATAAATGGAGAACAGTGTCTTGACACTAGTTTTTCTTTTTTTACCATTATACTACATACAGTATCTTTAAATGTAAACCATGCCATAATTATTGTCATCGACCTCGAAATAAGTCTTAATTTAAGCAACATCGAATTTATTCTTTTATTTCTATCCCTTTCTATCGAGAACCAAATTAAAAATGATATACATAGTATTACAGTTCATATAAATAAAAACTAGAACTAGAAATGCTAAGTCGAGATATGCAAATACAACTAAGTGGTTTGACCGTAACTCTAGTAACCATGATGTAAGCATATTGTGGCAATCTGATTATCATACGAATCATACTCTCTTTATAAATAACGAATACAAGCAAGGAGATGAGATAATAGAAAATGCTCATAAATTATAAGAGAAATACTATATGCTTTGGTACTATGATGGAAAATTGTCAAGTTAAGCAATTTTCAGTCTGACCGGAGTAAGGGTGTTCACTTTGGTAAGTGGGTGTTCACTTTACTTTCAAAATAATTATAAATAGTAATGTTTTGCTTACTTTGTTGTGTGTCTGTATGTAAAAATTTAATATTTCGTAACAGCGTCAAGTTAAAATTAATGTCAAATATCCATGTTTTTAGGATTTTAGAATAAAAGGGTGAAAAAATCAAATGCCTTAGCTAATACAATTTAATGCAAGATTCTTTGAAAACCTATAGGCTCCTATTTCATATAATACCAATTTTTTAGATTATCAACGATTTATATAAGTACTTTTTTGATACAAATTAAATGCATTTTCGCGCAAATTTAAATTTGTGATATTTTTATTGACTATATTTTACCACGAATTTATAATCATGACTTTATATTTGGTACGAAATTCTGGATAGTTTTCCTTGAACTTGGCCAATATATATATATATATATATATATATATATATATATATATATATATATATATATATATATATATATATATATATATATATATATATATATATATATATATATATATATATATATATATATATATATATATATATATATATATATATATATATATATATATATATATATATATATATAAAGAAAAAAAAACATAGAATGGCTTAGACGCCGTTCTTTTCATAGGTACAAAAACAAAGTAACTTATTTAATTTATTTCATATATAAATAATAAATCCAGTATATACTTTATATATTTAAGATTTAATTTTTATTTTATTTTATATATAAAATGAGTTTCATTGTAGTTTTATCCCTTCTTGGTTTCAAAGAGCACTTAGAAAGATTACAGTTTCTTGTATTAGAGGAGTTAGAATTCAATATTTGTCTAATCGGGCTAAAGCACTTTTGTATTTATCAACTTAAAAAAATAAAGAAATTTTGAAGTACTCGTGATATTTTAAGAATTATATAATATTTGTACTAGCTGTGTGTCTGTATATTTGTTTGTCTTTTCAACATTTACTTTTCATCTAAAAATAGATATAATTACGTCATTAGATTGTATTTTGTTAATCAATACAAAGTTACTTATTTTTTCAAGTTGTATTTAAAATTTAAAGTAAATAATAGTTAAATTATATTCTTTGTAAGTACTATTCAATGTTACAAAAAGTGGCTTTTTCTATTGAAATTTACTCTAGCAAGTTTATTAGATATCCCACTTTATATACAATCCATTAGGGATTAAAAGATTATCCTTTTGAACTCAGCATAACATATAATATATTGGTAGGCAGAAATCCGATATCGTAATATCTTAACACTATATTCCGTACAGCGTGAAGTTAAAAAAGTTGTAGTTTGTTTTTTTTTTTTTGTATTTTTAGCACATTTAGAATTATAGCACATATGTATATAGATAGAGTTTACTGTTAAAACACTTCGTTCTCTCTTTTCCGTCCGAATTTGCGAAACTTAGTCTTCCTAGCTCAGCAAAGTAAAATTATAGTGCTAATTGAACCCGCGACTATCACTTCCATATTCAGTATACGATAATCTCAATAAAAATATATATTCCTAACAAAATAATAAGTTACTCACTTAACCTTGTCTTTTGAACATTTTATATCAATGTAAGCAATATTTTATCGAAATATGTCAAGAATACTTCATTGAGATGAAAACAAGAAAACACGAGGTCAGATCTCGTGCTAGATTTATCGTTAAAAATCTGCATAGTTAGTATTTTTAATAGGGTCTCTTGTAATAAAGATTTTTTTGTAAGATGCAAGTTTTCAGTGGCTTTGTAAGTTTTTTTTTCTATATTTTTAATTACAAATTTATTTTTCTATGTTCGAGTCAAGACTTCAATTCCATAAGCAATTTATGGTAGGAGCACAATCTAGTAATCGAAGAGGAGGCTCAACACATAGATATAATAAAATATTTTATTTGGCAAGACGAGAACTATAAGTATAAAGTGCACGCAAAGGGATTAGCAATGCAAAATGAGTAGCTAACTATAGGAGAATTCTGTATCTCTTTAGCTTTAAAATGGCGCACCCAAATTCATGACTGGACTCCACCATTAAAATTCTACCCATATACGTTCCAAATTACTGTTCCAGATCAAATTAATTTAGTAAGATGGGGTAAAACTATCGATAAATCTTACTATATCTGTAAAGAGGGAGTAAGGACAGCTAAACATATACTAATGGAGTGTAATGTACTCTTGGATAGTGGTCAATACTCGCGGCGCAATGACAAAGACCCAGAAATCATACGTGAAGTTGTTAGTCTTTCAGTAGCATGAGCACAGAGAAATATAACAGCCAGCAAACGCTCAATAGAGTTTGTGAAAGAAGGTTCTTTTAAAAAACTCACACAAAAGCCTTTCTCCATATTAGATTCAGCTCCTTATTAGACACTTGTGATGGACACGTATAAGAAACAGTATAGAATCTCTTAGGACATTTGTGTTTTGTCATCCAGACCGGATGTTTTTCTTTATTCTCAAAGCCTAAAACACGTAGTACTTGTAGAGCTTACAGTTGCATGGAAAATAAATAACCCGAAAAGTTATCACATTAAACTCAATAAGTATTTCGATCTTACAAACTGACCAGGAATAGGTTTAGAGCTAGCTTATATGCGGTTGAAGTATGAGCAAGAGGTATAACAGAGAAATCTCTCTATAGTTTACTAAAAGATCTCAGCCTATCTAGAACTACCACAAATTCATTTCTAGAACGCACATTGAAGAAGGCTTTGGTAGAATCATTAAAATTTCGTTAGGAAGTGGGAGGAGCTCTTTTTTTTTTTTTTTTTTTTTTTTTATAGTTGTAATGGAACAGGCGTTTGTCTCCCATCTCACCTGATGGAAAGTGTAGATGAAGACGAAGGTGGTACACGCCCGTCCAGAAGAAACCTGTTCACTCTACTCTTAAAGGCTCCTGGGTTATACTTATCAGGAAAAATAGACGCAGGCAGGTCGTTCCAAATCTTGGCGACTCTCACCAAAAACGAGCTGCTAAAACGTTTAGTTCGACATTTGGGTATGTCAACCATGTAAGGATGAAACTTTTGCCTACGCCTAGTTGTCCGATAAAGGAATGGATAAGGCTTAATCAGTTCGAAGAGAGCTTTCGAGCACTCTCCAAAGTGCATCCTATAGAAAACCGATAAACTGGCAACTTGACGACGATGCTCAAGCGTGTGTAGTCTGCTATTTGAGAGCTTTTCATTATTAATTAATCGACGGGCTCTTCGGTCAACTGAGTCTAAAGCCTCCAGATGATATTTGGCTGCACCATCCAAGAGGTGACTGCAGTACTCCATACAAGATCGAACTTGAGCAGTGTAAAGATTAAGTAGCTGTTCAGAGCTGAAGTACTGCCGAACCTTAGAGAGAATTGATATTTTCTTGGACGCAGATTGTGCCATAGACTCAATTTGTTGGCCAAAGTTCAGGTTAGAGCAGATGATAATACCTAAAAGCCCTAGATGGTCAGCAATCGGTAAGGATACACCTTCGAACGTGGGCGTTAAGTCGAAGCTACTTTTTTTCGCGGAGAAAAGACACGCCTTTGATTTGGAGGGATTAAACTTAACAAGATTAGCGTCACCCCAATCGGACACCCACTGCAAAGTTAAGTTTACCCGTTCAATCATGGACTCTCTTAAGGACCGTATTTCCACTGGACTAGCTCGCGAGTTGGTCATGTACCTCTCAATCACCGTGCTGTCATCGGCGTAGCTAATAATACCGGGTCTTAAAAGATCATTTATGTGCAGCAGAAACAAGGTTGCAGAGAGAACTGATCCCTGAGGTACCCCAGCATTGATTGCCATTAGATCAGACGAGCATCCATCTAAGACAACCCGAATAGAACGTTCCCTCAGGAAGTCACAAATCCAATCATAGAGTTCAGTAGGTAAGCCGTAAGCTGGAAGCTTACTGAGTAGTGCCTCGTGCCAGACCCGGTCAAAGGCTTTTGAGATGTCTAATGAAACGGCTATTGCTTCACCGTGACCCTCTAAGGCCTCGTTCCAAATTTGAGTGGCATATATTAGCATATCTCCAGTGGAGCGTCCTTTGCGAAAACCATATTGATTATCACTAAGAAGCTCGTTTGCTTCAAGGTAAGTTAGGAGACGCTTATTCAATATGCATTCCATAATCTTACAGATTATAGAGGTGATCGCGACAGGCCTGTAATTGGCTGGGTCTGCACGGCTTCCTTTTTTGGGGATAGGTTGAACGTTAGCAAGCTTCCAAGATCTCGGGACTTTACTAGTTTCTAAAGAGAGTTGGTATAGACGAGTCAGAACAGGAGACAACTCGGGTGCACAACACTTCAAAACCACTGCTGGAATGCCATCAGGACCACTGGCCTTATTAACGTCCAGATTTAATAAACACTTCAGTACTTCTTTTTGATGTATTTTAACGGCGCTCATTTTAGGGCCAAACGGAGATAAGTGAGGTGGACACTTACCGTTGCTATCCAGACGAGAATATTCAGCGAAGAGATTGGCAAATAGATTGGCCTTCTCCTTAGCACTGTGCACCAGGGATCTGTCAGGTTTGAGCAGAGGAGGCAGCGAAGAATGACAAAAGTTTTTCTCGACCGACTTAGCAAGGCTCCAGAAAGCTTTGCTCCCTGAGGGAAAGGAAGCTAACTTTTCCCCTATTCGGCCAATGTGGTCAAAACGAGCTATTTTAATCACTTTTTTACACCTTTTAGCAGCTGCGTTGTATGTTTTCTTCTTAAACTGGAGATCCAAGGCTTTGTTTTTACGAGCGTCAGCCCAAGACAAAAAGGCTTCACGCTTACGAATTTCAGCTAAGAGGCATTCAGCATTAAACCATGGGCGTGTTTTGGTCTCAAGGGATACTTCAGCAAATGGAATAAAGTATTCCATGGCCTGATAAATCACGCTCGAGACAGCGTCTGCGCAGCACGATGGATCTCTAGAAGAAAAACAGACTTGCTTCCATGGATAAGATGCGAAAAAGTGACGCATCTCATCCCAATCCACTGACTTGTATCGCCACACTCGTCTAGTGCCTTTAGGGCTGGTATCAGGAGGCGAGTAATGCGACACAGATTTTACCACACAATGATCGGATGTCCCGAGTGGTGGAGAAACGGAAACCGAACATCTATCTGGATCAGTTGTCAGCAAAAGGTCCAGGCAATACGCAGTGTGGCCCACGACGTCAGGAATACGAGTGGGTTCGTGGACAAGCTGAGAAAGGCCACAAGAAATTGCAAACTTATAGACCTCTCTACCAGCGTGGTCAGTGTCACTATACGGGTACAGCCACTCTTCGTGGTGCGCATTAAAGTCCCCAAGAAACACCAACTGCGCTGATGGAAAACGTCGATGGACCGAGTCTGTAGCTTCGCTTAGATAGTTAAGTAGCATTGTCGTCTCCTGATCTCCGCTATGCGAACGGTAAACACTGGCGTAAACTATTTGGTCAAGGCCAGTATTCACAAGAAGCCATAAAACTGAAAAGTCAGGAACCTCTAAGTTACGAAGACGCTGACAACAGATCACGTCTCTTACGTACACGCACACACCTGCGTGGGCACGGAATTGAGTCTCCAAGATGTACCCAGGATAGTGCAGATATGATGAATCGGACGGGTTACAGATCTGCGTCTCCGTTAGGAAGAGTAAGTGCGGTCTCTCAGTCTCGAGATGGTGATGGACATCATTGAGATTTGAGTGCAATCCTCGAATATTAGAGAAATGCACTTTGAGGGAGAGGAAGTGCAACCGCTGGTTTATCTTACTTTTCTTTTTGGTAATTTTCATAATTAGAGTGAATAGGGGAAGGGGGAAAAGGTCAGGGTAAAATACTATACTACGAGCCAAGCATCACGCAAGGAACCAACGCATCGAGGGGGCACTTGTATGGAGAGCGCGGGGACGCCCGAACCCCCCCGGAAGTCGCCATCGGGTCCTCTCCATCCGGTCGCCAACCGGCACGATGGAGCAACTCCGGGATTATGCGTGGCCGGTGGGGCAGCCTTTCACGTGGGGCTAACACGCTAGTTGGGCCCCCTACAAACCACGGGCGGCTAGCGGAGCACCGTTTCTTCGGATCCCGCTGACCTCCAGGACAAGTGACCCAATGCATCAGTAACCTATGAGCCCAACCGGCTATGCGATACAGCACAAAAACCCAGACCAATCCAGGGGGGATTGGTGATGGGCATCCGGAACTCTCACTCACCTGACGAAACACAGCAGCATAAAAATGCTACTGTTTCACGACGATATTCTGTGAGAGCGTGGTAATTACCCGGTTCGAGCCTGGCCCTTTTGAGCTACTGTTGTCATTGTAGCTTGGCTCTACCACACATAAACGGTCGGACAGTGAAGGTGAGTGTTAATATATTTTAAAGGGCCCTTTAAACCTACACTTGGGTCGCAAGTCCCAAGCGCTGAACAGAGCTTCTCTTCCTACGACACGATGAACCCAGCACCTGCATGATTAATTTATGGAATGATAAGCAATTTCTTCTCTTCTCTAATAGTTACTCGACTTTACGTCTAATACACTTTGTCACTAATATTGGTGAAACATGACGAAATATGACGTAGCGTTTTTGTGCACAAAGAAAACAAGATCTGTTATACAACAATATTTCATGCTATTTTCACTAATAGCCACTGCAATTTAACAATAATTTTTATATATGTACTGAATTAAATAAACTGCAAAAAAACAGCTTTATATTTTTTACTCCAAAGCAGTACTGATGAGGCTGTGTGTAAGTAAACAAGGATTATTGACCTTTTGATTTTTTTTATAAAGAGGCTAAATTTATTTTGGTTTCATTAAATTTTGGTTTTGATATGGATAGCTAACTAGCAACGTAATGGTTCTATTACAGAAATACTATAAATTACTTAGTTAAAAATCACCTTACCCTCCTGCCTATTTCATACAATTACAATACTGAGCTCTAATCGATTTAATTAACCATGTTTCTCACATTGAAAGCTTTCTAGAGATTAATTATCGTTGGTACAATTTTTTTTCTTTTATAATTTTTGCATCTTTTGTTATGTATAATAAAAATTCTTATCTAACCCACTATTTATCACATATTTTGTTTAAAATCATTTCAAAGTAAAGTTAAGTGTTTACTTTCGTAGCCTAAGTTTTTATGAAACAATGTTCTAAGCATTTCCATGAATATAAAAACCCAAATAAGGAAAATAAGAATTTTTCTTCATAAAAAAAAATTGCTAACATTCCAAAGGGTTATGTGATTGATACAACATGGATTCCCTTTCAATGATATTGTGATTTTGATAAGTATGGCAATGTTGGAGCTTTTACTATGCAAAAAACGGAATTTGTATAACCAAACCAGTTTATGTTTTATAAATTTTTATAAAGACAAAGTAATATAAGCGTTGAACTTTCTTATAAGTTAAAGATTTTACAAATTTTGAAAAGCTGTAATTTTAAATATTTGTTTCAAATAACCATTTATTGAAAATTAGTCGTTTCAACTTGTTTGACTATTGTTTTATTCAACTATCTTGAAAGTTTTAAACTATTACTGATGTAGAATTAATCGATAAAACTCCGAAGTAAATTACATTATAATTATTTTTTTCGGTGTTTGTGACCAATCTGTTAATAGCTCATGAACACTTCGATAGATTTAAAATTAAAATTATAACTATGTGTGTAATATTGATGATCAGGAAATGATAACTTTGTAGCGTAGAAGCACAGCACACACATACACACATCTTCACGCTCTATCCCTAGCGGTAGTCAGAGAGAGCGGAGCGTCAAACACTACGGTCTCTGCATACCTCTTTCGCCTCGTCCACTATTAACCTCTTCATACATGCTCTCCGAGGTGTCCTCATGCTTTTTAAGTGACCTTTCTCCAGTATCTTCGATATTGCGTTTTCGAAAGTCAAAAGTCAACTGAGGTCTTACCTTACCTCTGTTACCACTCATTTTTGTGTAGTATATCTTTTTTGCCATTCTTTCATCACTCGTTCCTCAGTACTCTTCTCTAAACGTAGCGATAATTTTCCTCTCTCGAAAGCTAGAAACGGAAAGTCTTTTTTAGTTTCCTAGTCTATCAGAGAGTGAAGGTAAAAAATTTAAACAAAAACAACGAAGTAAAAAAGGTTGCCATTTAGTAATCTGTTGTTCTTTCTAATTATACTAATTAGTGAGGGCGACACCTCGTACTGTAATTGTTACCTACGTTTCATTTTTAACCTCATAATAAAGTGCTTTGTTAAAATTAATGACCGTAACGACGTCATGCACGTGGACGTGACGTAAGCAGAACGTGACTAACCGAAGGGTGGGTGTGTGTGCATCCAGAAATTATGGATCCTAATTCCAAATTTCCCAATTAACGTACTTATTTACGTTTTTCTTCTCGTATTCCATGATCGGTACGATTTCATTGCTGTTATAGTTAATAGGTAGAGGGAGTAGTTTTGATGCCAAACTTAATAACTACCCTCATTTTACAAGAGAATCCTAACTATATTATTTTTTTTTAGCTTCACGCTTTATCCCGCACATGGCAGGGTAGGCAGAGGGAACTGCAGGGACTGTGTGAACCTAGTGTTAAGACACTCCGTTGCTTAGTCCCTGCTTTTTCCGTCCCTGCTTTCCGTCTTTTTCAAGGCATTGCGTGTTGAGTGGCGGAACTCAACCGACAGTCCGACCGGAGGACCGTCGTGGCGCAGAAGCGCAACGTCTGCCTGTATCGCGACAGTTTCTGGGTTCGATCCCCATTCGGGGAAGATGGATTTTTATATTTCCATTTTCTTCGCTCTGGAAACTAGGCAAAGCGCGGCGTTGAGTTCCGCCACTCAACTATATTATAATTTTTATTTTTATAAGCTAATGCTTTCAATGGCGCAATTGGTCAGGATTTGGACATAAATACATCGGTAGTTAATAGGATATTGTATCTGGGCAATTAATCTAGTGTAAACATGTACTTTGGTAAATCAAAAATGAGTCTTCCGCCACTAAATATGTATTTTTAACAGTCGTAGTGTCTCATCACTAAGTTGTTTCGGCCAACTCTGCTTTGAACGTGATGAAAATTAATCTTTAAATGAACTAAACTAAGGCTAATTAGATTAATATAAACTTTTCCCTTTCAAAGTTACTAACGCACGTGTAACTTTTCTATTACGTATAAGCTAATATATTTTAATCAGTTCTGTTTAAGCTGTCAATGAATTAATAAATAAATAATTATGTTTCTAAAATACATTAGGTAGCATTATTCATCCCGCTAAATGCAATATACAGTGAGGTAGGTATAAGTCCCTAATAACATTTTTATCATTACTTATAAATTAGTCCAATACACCAAAAACGTTGTTTTATATGTAAAATAAAAAATAAAGGTAATTTTAATGAATTTTCTTTATTTTATAAATCTGTATTTAAGAATCTAAAGGTGTAAAGAATAAAAAATATATTTGATATTATTTATATTATTTTTAATTTACATGTATATGTATGTATGTTCATGCAGGTATATGTTTATTCGGTTGAATGTGCTAATCTCAGGAATGAGATATTTATATTGAAATGTGTTAGTTGGTACATAATAGGAAAATAACAATAGGGAAGTTATCTACAAATTATATTGTGTCATGTTAGCCATCTCTATTTGTCCATAATAAAAACATCCTTGATGATAGATGCCTCGGGCACTAAATGTATGTATAGTATATAACTCCTAACTTGGGAGGATTACTTTTTTTATATAATGGGAATACAATTACACATAAAATATAAATGTTAAAATTTAAACCAAAGTAAGTATAAATGAAAAAATAAATAGAAATATAAATATTGTATCTCAAATTTAAATAGAAATAAAATAGAAAAGAGAAGAAACAACTTAGCGTTGCATGGATTCACCGTGCGGGTGCCGGCCCATCGTGTTGTAGGAAGAGGAGCTCCGAGCAGCGCTTGGGAATTGCGACCCAAGCGTAGGTTTAAAGGGACCCCTTTAAAATGCATTAACGCTCACCTTCACTGTTCGAGCTCCTCCCACTACCTAGCCAAATTTTAATACACAAAAATAATAATACACAAAAAACTTAGAACCACAGTTCTATAAATTTCTTATTAAAAAAAAATAAACACTAAATTGCTAGCGCATTCGCGCTTTATCCCGCACATGGCAGGATAGGCAGAGGAAACCGCAGGAACCGTGGGAACTTAGTGTTAAGACAATCCGTTCCCCTTTTTCCGTCTTTTCGAGGCATTGCATATTAACACGCTTTACATATAAAAATTTTATTCAATACTAAGTACTTATATTTAATATTTGACACATGCAAGTAAAGAAACGATATTCAATAAAAAAGATATTATATTATTATAATATACATAGAAATAATAGAATAAAATATATATTAGAAGACGAAATGCATAAAGTAGGATCCTGTGGAAACTCAAGGCAGCTTGTCTGGCTCGAAGCCATTTCTGTCTTCTTGTTAAAGGACCAATGTTATGTTAACATGCAAGATTTGTTGACATTTTGGAGTATTTACTTCAAATTATATGTATAGTTTATTAGTTGCTTTAAAAATATTACGTAGGTATATAGTTTCGCTTTTACGTGTCTTTTTTATTGAAAAGGTATAAAGAAACTAAAGATTATAAATATTTAAACAAAATATATTTTGGGATTTTTTTTTCATATTAGATTAAAAATAGATAATAGAATGAAAAAATAATTTTGATTTTTTATCATAAAAGATGACAGTCTAACTATGATTAAGTACTAGTGTTTGAAATATTTCTATGAAAATTAAACATTCATAGGTCTCCCTAAATTTTTGTTACGAATAGCTATATATAATATAAACACGATTAATTATAAAATAGTCAATTTAAAGATAAGAATGTGAGTTGATCTTGAATTATAAAACTAAAACAGAATATACTATATACGAAAAAAGACCGAACAGAACCATAAAATGTATATAAATGTTTCTTGAAGCAATCTCTTACAGACAAACTTAGACAAATAAAGGACTATTTGCAGAAAAGAAAAAGGGCAAATAAGACGTAGTAGAAATTAAATACATAAGTAAAAAAGGATAATCATAAATACTGTCTTATAATGTATTAAATACATATAGTACTATGTTTATATATTATACATAGATACACATATGAGGACCGTCGTGGCGCAGAGGCGCAACGTCTGCCTGTAACGCGACGGTTACTGGGTTCGATCCCCAGTCGGAGAAGATGGATTTTTCTATTTCCATTTTCTTCGCTCTGGCATCTAAGGCAAAGCGCGGCGTTGAGTTCCGCCACTCAACACGCAATGCCTCGAAAACGGCGGAAAGTGGGGACGGAGTAAGCTGGGACTAAGTAACGGAGTGTCTTAACACTAGGTTCATATGGTTCCTGCAGTTCCCTCTGCCTACCCTGCCATGTGCGGGATAAAGCGTGAAACTAAAAAAAAAAAAAGAAAAAAAAAAAACACATATGTATGATAAAAATATAAATGTGTGTAGGCATATATATATATACAGAATAAAAATGTCAAGGAGGAGTGATTTTGATTTTGTAAATTAATATTCAAGAAATTTTGCAATTCAATATTGTATTCCAAAAAACAACAGCATTAGAAACTGCACCTGTTGAAAGTTACCTATAGTTATTACATGTTATTCGTCGAAACGTTTTAATTGCACATACTTGAGAGGTGAATTTTCGACCTAGAATTTAACTTTTGGTATCGTGTTAAAGAGCTTTAAAAAGGCGGTTTGATGAAAAATATGTGCTGATGCGAGGTTAAATCTTATTCCCAGTCTTAATATTGATAATATTACTACTAAAAATGGTCACTCAGTAAGGGTGAAGGAAATAAATAAATAACAGTGACCAGATCTAATCTTTATAGAGAAATTATTGTTTAAAAGCAATCGAAGCTATCTGAGCACGTACGTTGTTCTAACACCATATTGTCACAAGACCAATGAGATATATAAATGATAAATTACTGTATAATCTGTATATATTCGATTAAGTAAGAGTTTTAGTTTATTTTTTTTAATTTAAAGTAAAGTTAGCAAATAAGTTACATTTTTAAAATAATCATATGATTTACTATATTGTGAAAATACATGAACTACATATACGACCATCTTAAGTTTATAAAACTACTGAATGCATATTATTGTATCATAACTAAAGGCGAATACAAATTCATATTAATCAATTAATGGGAAAGTGATAATTTTTTGTCTTCACGTATTTATCACGCACATGGCTGGGTAGGCAGAGAGAACTGCAGGAGTCATAGGAACCTAGTGTTAAGATTTCTTCGAAGACTTTTTCGAGGCATTGCGTGTTTAGTGGAAGAATTCAACGCCGCGCTTTGCCTAGTTTCTAGAGCGAAGAAAACGGAAATGTGAAATCCATCTTAATTTAAAATTTACACAGTTACATGCGTGACGAACCATTTTAACACTTGACTATCGTTGTTTATTACGATATTTAAAATAAAAACAAAGGCTTTGCATACAAAAAGTTATAGTAAAATAAATCTTTGTTACCACTTCTACTCCAATAATACAAAAAAAAAACATATAAAATAAATCTAATACATATAAATTCACTAAATCAAAGACTCCATATTAATCATAGTGAAGTATCTATTGTAGATCAAATTACTGGAACTAGTGTTGTTTACTCCACAGGTGCTCTAATTTGTAACAATGCGCTCGTTAGGCATTCCAGGGGAGATCAAATAATGGTGGTCGCATCACTAGTTTATCTTATTAAATATTGATGTATGTATATATATATATATATATATATATATATATATATATATATATATATATATATATATATATATATATATATATATATATATATATATATATATATATATATATATATATATATATATATATATATATATATATATATATATATATATATATATATAATATATATATATATATATATATATATATATATATATATATATATATATATAATTAATAATATTATATAATTCTTTAAATGTAGTTTTCATACATCTAATTTCTGTTTTCTGTCTAAGTTTGACATATTGCGTTTATTCGCAGAGTTTAACGCCGCTCTTTGTCGTACCAGAGAATTGTCGTACGAAAAAAATTAAATAACTTCTTTCCCCGAATGAGAATCGACTGCAAAAAAGCTACTAAACTCTTACTAAATCCTTTCTATAATAATCTATTGGGCCACCTCTTTTATTTTTATAAATAATGTGAATTTCATTAATATCACATTTTGTAGCTCATATGTTATATAACTGCAAAATTTCATCTAAATTTGTTCAGTAGTTATTGCGTGAAACACGAACATACATCTTAGATTATCAACTATATTACATTATTTTTTAATTTATTTTCTTCTCATTAATACTGTAAAAACAAAACAAAGTCAATTTTCCTAAAATCAATTTTCTTTGTTTTTGAACAAAAACTATATCAAAAATAAATAAAAAAGTAAATAATTGGACAACCCTATAGTATAATATGAAATTATTTTCTTTTTACTACAAGCTCTAGAGTTGATGTAATAAATCTTCCGTCATCCCGTTAGTTCGGTTAAATTAATTAAGTGAATATTTTTACCTTTGATTAATTTGAAGCTTGATTATGTTTTTATTCAAAATAGTATTTAAATATGAAATTTTGTTACTTAAATAGAATTTTGTATTGGAAATTAATGTAAATAAGTAAATAAGTATCAAGAAACGTTAACAGATGTTGGATATTTTTGGATCCGGCCTTCAAATTGAATAACGAAAATTATTAATTATAACTATGGTTGAAAGTATGATGTATAATATTGAATTATACCACTCAATACGTAATACCTCTATAGTAAAGAACCAAGTGTCATAAAACTTTTTCTTAAAAATATTTTCTCACGAAACTTAAATACATAGCTTTACGCTCTACTTAAAAAATTCTCTGTACTTAACATCCATATAGGTACGCGATTTAAAGCGTGAAGCCAAAATGTAAGTAAAAATATTATTACTTTTAGGTTAGGTTATATAAATAAAATAAAAAATATATCCGATTTTTACCTATGTGGTTTTGGAGACAAACGGTAACTTTACGTACATACATATAAACCTCTCACTCCAAAGACATAAACCGTCCCTGTCCCATCTTAAATAAAAAATTCTACTTAGGGCATCCTAAATATACTAATTTGCATTGATATATGCATCAGTCGTAATATCGGTTGTATGGTAAAGGATCCGATTACCACTGTAAAGAATAATAATATTCAAAATTCAAAAAAGAAACAAAAATCTTTGTAGTACAAGGTTCAGCGTTAAACTCCGCCACTTAACATGTGTAACAAATTGTACACTATTTTTCTCTTTATTAATCTTATACGCACACATTGAGCCTAGTACCACTCTCATGACCTACAACTTAGCACATAAAAGCCCATAATTTCCTAGAATAATACTGTCATTTCAAAAGTAAGAGACGATTCTACTTGTTTTTATAGATTTCATTTGCAGTAAATAAAGTAAGCGTAAGCTTTCTGACATAGATGGTGTTTATATTGTCAAATTGAATATAATGCCTGATTACTCTCAGTAGGGTTCACAATTAAGATGATAATATAAAGATGACGTGAAAGATAATAAAGGGAAGCTGGAAAACAAAAAGGTTAAAAACTTTTAGTTTTTATATGTGTTTCCTTTTCTTTTGTTTTTTATTTTTCTTTTGTTTTATGAATTTTGGAGCGATTAACTCGGTTTACTAAAATCAATTTAGAACTAGAAAACGTCTAAATCATTATGTACTTTGGTGGCATACCTTTATATTTTTGTTTATTTATATATAATATACAAGGGCCGTTGTGTCGCAGAAGCTCAGTCATCTGACTGTAAGCATGATGGCTGTAACTTCGTTAAGAACTCTATTCAAAATATGATATTTTTTATGTGAAACATAAAATTGTGTTAGGGACCGTCGTGGCGCAGAGGCGCAACGTCTCTATGTAAACGCGACTGTTAGTGGGTTCCCACTAGGAGAAGATTTTTTTTATTTTCGTCATTTTGTAAACTAGGCAACGGCGGTGTTGATTTCCGCCACTTAACACGCAATGTCTCGAAAGGCGGAACACATAGAAAGGAGTGTCTTAACACAAGTTTCCTACGGATTTCCCTGCGTATTCCACTATAAAGAGGAAAGAGAGTAAAACTAAAACAACAAAAAAAAAGAAAAATGTGTCTCAGAATCGGGAAACCGAAATGAAATAGCAAGTTTCCATTTTCAAGCAGCGTTTAGAATAAAGAATATTATACACTAATTTTATTCATTATATTATTAATATACACTTGAATTATAATACAACTTGATTTTTTATCTAAATTATTGTTAGAAATTCGAATCTACTACTTACGAGTACATGCCTCTTGATTTTAGTTTCCAACTGTGCCAAAAGTACAAAAACAGTTTTATTAGAGATCCTGGGGTGAAGTATTAAGATATGTTAAATTTTATTACCACGATCTTGATACGAGCGCCTGATAAAGATTTTTATAGTAACTTTTATGGATGAAATTAATTTTTAAAACATAACTCCTTTATGTTTTAATCTGACGGGGCAAGTTGGCAGATAATAAATAAAAACAAAATCGAAAGAAATGGTCAAGTGCGAACAGTGCATTGAGGGTATTATTATTAGTAGAGGAAAGTCACCAAATATGGAATACCATTTTGTTTCTGGGATATATAAAAAAAACTTTACATAAATTTGGTTACTTTAATGTTTTTACTGACCAGGCATACATTTGTGAGAAGTAATTAACAGTCATTAATCAAATATATTAATTATCAAATTAAAATCTAACACAAAAAACAAAATCACAAATGAGTAACCAAATATGGAATAGGACCCCAAATATGGAATATAAGTATAAATAAACATAACACTAACAAAATGGTCATTAATATCTAATATCTTGTGATAAATGAAAAACGTAATACAATTACTTGCAAAAGTTACAGATCCAAGTATCAAACTTTGGATCAGCACAATCATAATGTACCCAGAGCCTACACATCAAGCTTTTAATCCAGCTTTCTCCACTTTTATGGGAAAAAGTCTTGAACAGAAAATACATTCTGCATCAGAAGTCAGGAGTGGACATGTGTTCCATCAACTCATCATGTTCACTATCTTCATTAAACTGGATAGCGCCTAGTTCCTCAAAGTCTTGTTCTTCACTATCGTCTATATTCTAGTTCGGAGCCCAAGATAGTTTTTCTTCCTAATGTAGTAGCCGCTGCTACTTCTGGAGACTGTTCATCTTTTTGGCAGAGATTTAATAAAGTTCTCCTAGGCACTTGAAAATACTGTGCCGCTTTCAAATACCCCATTTTCTTTTCCCGGACGAATTTTGTAGCTTGTGTCAATTTTTCTTCACTCCAGGTTTTTCGTTTGGTTGATTGTGAAGTGGACATTCTAAAAACAGTCATTCCATATATAGTATAAAGAAATAATATCAATTATCTATCATATAAAATATTAAAATCGAATTATGGACTATTCCATAATTAGACACCGACGACTGTTCATATTTGGATTTTTATACTAATTCTAACTCTTCAAAATATTTTGTCAAGTCACAACATTTTAGTGACAAAAGATCACAAAATGGTGAAATAAACCTTATATCAATACACTAAATATATTTTGACACTTATATATACAAACATAATAGTTGGTAATACTTATTTATTACTTACTTTTAAAATTTATTGCACATAACAAATCAAAACACACCTACCACACGTGAAACATTCGCGCAATTGTTTTGATGGTGTGAATGCGATAGTTAGTAGACTAAATGGAAAAAATATATGGTCGAGTATTGCGTTTCATACTTATAGTCTTAGAGAAATTAAGGAATTCCATATTAGGATACTATTCCATATTTGGTAACTTTCCTCTACCATTTTTTTTACTTTAGGACAGTAGCAAGCACGTATTTTTTTTGACAAATTAATTTGCGTAATGGGCGTATGATATCGTTTTGTACGTAATAAAAAAACAACGGTCTCCAAGAGTAAAAGAAACCGACATGAGAGTGAAAGTAGTGATTTGAAGGTAAATTGCTTGTTGTACGAATATGATGCAGTGCCTATTGCATCATCAGAGTGCGAGTTCGTTCAAAAGAAATATAAAAATACCAGAAGGTACTTGAAAGTGAGCTTTGCATGGAGTTAGCTTAGCTGACCAAACTAAGAGATACAGAGAATGGCAGGTACCAGCGAGGTTGTCATAATGAGAATGAAGAAGAACGTGCTTAGATGGTTTGTGCATGTTAAAAAAATAATGAAAGAATGGTAAAAAATATATGAAGAAAAATTGAGTTGTAAGAGAAGTAAGGAGAGACCTCGGTTGACTTTCGAAGACACAATATTCAAGTTACTGGAGGAAGGTCACGTAAAACTGTGACGACCCCCCGGAGAGCAAGTTTGAAGAGGTTAATGACAGTGGACGAGGCGCTTGAGGAATGCAGGGGCCGCAGCTATTCTCTCTGATTAGCCTATGTATGTACCCTCTGTAGACATCCCTCTAAAGATTGGGAAATAGTTTGCTATAATAACTTATTAATCGGGTAAATGGATCGCTCTTGCAACTGGGCTTAGCACGGCGTTGAGTTCCGCCACGCAATGCCGCAAAAATAGGCGGAAAGTGGGGACGGAGAAAACAGGGACTAAGCAACGGAGTGTTTTAACACTCGGTTCCTAAGGTTCCTGCAGTTCTCTCTGCCTACCTTACTTTGTGCAAGATAAAGTGTGAAGCTATACTAGTAATGTATGTAAAGTAAAGTACTAAAATTAAACGCATAAGACAACTTATTGTAACAGTTAGGGAACTCACATTTTGGATTCAAAGACTGGCTGGACCTTAAGGACTTGCCACCTTCGCCTAACCTAAATCATTGAAAAAGTGACTATAACATATACACAAACAGACATACAAAAGCGAATTTATAAGTTATAATATTTTTTGTCAATCGTATACGGAACCCTAACAAATATTATTACGATCTGAGATGGAACCCCTTGAATATTTTATATACAGCTAACTCTTAACTACGCCGCAATGGCATTAAAATTATATAAATTATATTCCAGTCTTAACAGAAGTTAGCACTTTACTAATGGCGGCATTGTTTATGGTTTCTGCGTCATCGACATTATTCTGCTGACATTTGAGCAAATCGGTCTGCCTACAATCAAGTCAAATTCTGTCAAGTTAGCTTTATTCAAAAGTATCGGTCAATTGCAAGTAGTATTTATGTACCGAGGGTTCTGTACAAATTTTATGACTTTATTAAAGAGAAAATAGTATTTGTTAAAATATATAAACTTTAATCTCCGGTTTTATGAACTCATTTTGTATGAAACGAACTACATAAATAAGTTTTCATATTTCAATTAAATTGGTTGGTTTAAACATGTCATATGCACTAATTTTGTATTAAATCAAATACATATAAGTTTCTAATTTTTTTTTATTTTAGTAGCTGTATTTGTACCAAATGGATTTTTCTTTCCAAGTTTTAACGTTTTTGATCAATTTATAACTCTAGGTCCAGTGCTAATTGAGTTTTAAATAGATGACCAAGCGACCGAATGAGATGCACTTTTCAAAAGAGATAACTTTCCTTAGTAAAAGAATGCATGTAATTATGAGATCCAATCAAAATATGGTGTCAGACCTGTTTGGGTGGGCTAATTATTATAGTTAAGGTTCTATTCAAAAGACCGTCGTGACGCAGAGGCACAGCATCTTCCTGGAAACATTGCGGTTTGTGATCTTTTTTGTCGCCCAGAGAACGTGATTTTTTTCATTTCTTCGTTCTAGCATATAAGCAAGCGTGGTGTTCTGTTCCCACGGCTCCTGCTGTATACGTAAAAGAAGCGGGGTAAAGCGTGAAAAAAAAAACAAAGGAAAATACGGAACCCTTAGCGTTCTGATTAAAAGAAACATATTAACTAAATTGAGTTACCTTTTTCTAAGATTAGTAAAGTAAAGTAACTTAGCGAAATGTAAACGTAAACGTAGGTGTTTATGAACATTTACTTTTAATTCACGTACTAAAAACGTATGTAATGTACTTACTTGCACCTGAGTAATTAAACCAAAGGAAAAACAAAGTGTCTTAGTAATTTATTCGTCTGGCGATAAGTCAAGTAAAGTCAAACAGTTTCGGTTCTAGCGTAGTGATATTTAGTGGGAATTAAAAACTTTTTATTTATTTAATGTTTGTTCTTTGGTTTTAATTAATTTATAAATATATCACAATAAGAAAAATTTAGAAGCTTTTGTTTATTTGAAAAATATCTGTTAAAAGAAAATTATAAGATATTATTTAACTAAATGCATGACCGCAAATTTATGTTTTGGTCACAAAATTCTTGTTTAATTGTAAATTTTTTAAATCATATTTTTCACCGACTTTTTATTTCGGGCACTATTTGCTCTTGACCGTTACATTTTTTAAGAGATTTTTTAATTCTTATTTTTTATTCACGTTGTGTTATTTTTTATATATAGTAATATATTTAAAAATTTGAGGACTGTCGTGGCACAGAGGCGTAAGCGTCTACCTGTAAACGCGACGGTTTTTGGGTTCGATCCCCACTCGGGGAAGATAGATTTTATATTTCCATTTTCTTCGCTCTGGAAAACTAGGCAAAAGTGCGGCGTTGAGTTCCACCACTCAACACGCAATGCCTCGAAAAAGGCGGATAGCGGGGACGGAGAACGGAGACGGAGCAATGACTAAGCAACGGAGTGTCTTAACACTAGGTTCCACGGTTCTTGCAGCTCCCTTTGCCTACCCTGCCATGTGCAGGATAAAAGCGTGAAGCTAAAAAAAAATATTTAAAAACATTCAATTGTTTGAATGTAACAACATCCTTGGAGACCGCCTCTTGGAAACCGTCCAAGCTAGTTCTCATCTTCGTTGAAATTCTTATAAATGCATTACTACAACTTATTTTTGTTTTACCAAAATATTTTTTTTTTTATTTTCTAGAAAATATATATTGTTTCATCACATAACATTTTTCCTATCTTGTATATAATATATGTAGATATAGACACGCAACAGTATACCAAGCCAAGTTCATGACAAACTTTTATTATTTCTTACAAAAAATATGAGAAGAAACTGTTTAGCGTTCCATGGATTGATGGCTCGACACGGTGCGGGTGCCAGGCCCATCGCGTTATCGAAAGAAGAGCTCCGATCAGTGCTTGGTACATTTACCTAAGTTGGACCCAAGTGTAGATTTAAAAAATTATATAACAATTTAATAATTAAAGGTATATATAAAAAGATTGAACTTACTTCCTCCGTTACACAAATAACACCCAGCATACATTCCGAATTCTAATAGCTATCATATATAACAAGTTAGAGGAAACAGTTAAAGTCATAAGTTGGCAAGTTTGAGGGCGTCGTGATTTACGACTACCCTAAACTGTTATGGACGTATAAAACATTTTTATACTCTTTACAAAGTTTTCATATGGCATGCTTAGTTTTTGTTGTTACATGGTTCTTTAATTCAAGATGTATTGGGAGGTTGCAGGTTCAGTGTATTATTTAGTACGCCTAGTAGCATTTATAGGCAATAAATGCTGTGGATTTGATTTCCATTGGGGGGAAAAGTAATGATTTTTATTTTTTTCTCTCTGGCAAGATAAAACGTGGATGAGTACGTGACGTAATTGCAATACGTAATAGAAACGTTTTTAAAAGAGCTACCGATGTTCTTAAATCCTTAGCATTAATTCTCACCGCTTTGTGAAGTCTGCACAGTATGATAAGACTTTGAATTACAATAGAACTTCTATTTTATATATTTCACCTAAAATTTTTCAATATTTTGTTACAATAGATATTAATATAAGCATATTCGGATAGAGATTTCTACATTACTGTAGTAAATGACATAAATTATCGACTGTATACAACAGCCCTGTTTGACATAAATTCATTGCTTTTATAGTTTTTCCCATCTATGACTACCCTATTTTTATAACAGACTCCTAACCTAAAGACCTGCTGCTTAAAAATGTGATAAGCACCGCGTCTGACACTGTAGTACATCAGAAGAACCTGTAAACACTTTGTTAGTCTTTAATACGAACATAGAAAATATCGCGTTAGATATATAAAACGTTTCTCCTGATATAGCATATATAGCATAGTACAATACGATGTAGTTGCTTGAGTACACAATATTTTTTTTGGTTTCACGCTTAAATCACTAGATAAGGAATCAAACGTGCACTTTTTAGACAGCCAGAAATAGTCCCATTGCGCTATAATGTCATCTGCAGTATAAATAAAAATTAATATAAAAAATTAATTACTTTTCTAATCACTCATCATAAATGCTAATGCTATAACAACAAAACAGCTTCAAAGTCGAATTTGACATAAAAAGCCGAACTCCGATGTGAATTGCGTATGGGAACTTTTTAATACGGATTTTACGATTACTGGCGTATTTCAGACTTTTACTGTCACATTGTGTTGTTTCGAATATAAAACAGCTGTTTTCCATTTAAATCAGATCACTCAATCCTCGATACTTGTAAGTGGATGTTACGCTTTGGATACAGGATGATATATAAAATATGAATTATCTATAGACAGTGTTGATGGGTTCAGATTATACTATGATCTAGCTATATACAAATATGTAACAACTATACGTGCATATAATGGAAATTTTTTATGCCTTTTTAAATTTACGATCTCGGACTCTGTTTAGGGAAGTTTAAAGGAAAAAAATATGAAATGAAATATGAGAACTTGCATTATAAATTATAACAACTTGTGAATTGAACTTTGAAAATATATCGTTTTTTGTACCTATCATATCCTACGTACGAGGGATATAAGTGTTAAAGAAATTGTACAAGAATGCATCCCATTACCATATCTTATTTATTTAAGTACGGCAAATTCTATAAATCTCTTATAGAGATAAATCCACCTTTGGCAATGATATATCTGTGTTTTTGTCTATCGTATATTTTTTAATGCAATAAAGAATATTTATATATATATATATATATATATATATATATATATATATATATATATATATATATATATATATATATATATATATATATATATATATATATATATATATATATATATATATATATATATATATATATATATATATATATATATATATATATATATATATATATATATATATATATATATATATATATATATATATATATATGTCAGCACATATATAAATTTTGCCGTCACGCAAACGAATTTACCATTATAACATTATAAACCTACATACATTACTCGATTCATTTACTGCTATTAAAGTCAGCCGTGCGAATTGCTGTGTTGAGTTAATATTTCATGTGGAAAATTTTCTATACATGAATTCATATTTGAATATTTGTTACAAATGCTTATTAAATTTTAGGACGTCATAGAGCAGTGGCGCGGTGTTTGACCAAACATGTGGGTTTAAGACAAAATTAGGATTCTACTAAAAATACAGTGATTAATGGACTACTATATGCACATGTCCTTTAATTATATTAAGTTACAAATATTTTAGAGCCTTAATGATATATTTACTTAGTTTTAATTTCAGCTTGATGCGAAATCTCGATAAATATTGTTTTAAGAAACGTGGCCGTGTAGCCATTCACTTAATAAAATTTTTCTCGTGTTTAATTTATTTCTTTTATATACATAATCCTATAGAATAGTTAGGCAGGTCTTGTTCGAATAAATTTTATTAAATTTCATATATGGATAATACTTTTCAAGATTTCTTTACGTCTACATAAAAATAGACTACATATATTTCTTTAAGATAGTGCAATGACATAGTGTGGAGCTATAATCGTAAGTCATGCGTTCAAATCTCATGTAGGAATTTTCTTATAGATGAAAAATAAATTAGTTCGGACAAAGCGTAATATTTTCTTCCATCCGAAATGCGTGGAAAGCAGAAAGATATATAATAGTGCCACGGAGAGTAACAAGGTTCTCTTTGTCTCTTCTGCTTCACTTGCTTAAGAAACTTATCAAATTCTGATATGCTATCAAAACTTAAAGTTGACTTTCATATAAACATTTTTAAATTTAAAACATTTACTCGTATTTTTATACGATAAAACTGAAATGTCGAGTAAATGAAAAATGTTATATTGCTGAAGCTGAATCAATAGAGCGCGGTCACGTAAGATATTGGCGTTTTATTATTTGCTTCGTAATACTGTGCTACTAACCCATACTTTGTGAGTTAAAAAATCTTGGTTTCCTATAACGATTAATTAATTTAATTTAGCCCAAAAAAAGAAATTTTATAAGTAATCCGTTTTGGCCAAAATAAACTGAATGGAGAGTATAGAATAAAATCTCATTTTTTTTTACAATCGGACTACAGATACAATATAATTTGATAGGGCTGAGAGAATCGATTGCTTAAATTGAAATTAAAAAAAAAAATTTTTGAAGTTAATTTGCGACCTTAGACGCAAACTCTACAAATTACAATCAGCATAAAGGACAGGGTCTAGATACTGTTACTCTGAACTCTTGGCCTTTCGAAATACCTATATTATCAAAAAAAGCTGAATTTTATGACAAATATTAAGTTAAATTTTATTAAATTTGATAATTGATAGAACAAGAACAAAATAAATAGAGATTGGCTGACAGAGGTTTCGTCATATTTTAAATTATACATGTTGTAAATTTCATTTTTAAACATTTATTTAAAGGATATAAAGGGGTTTTACCCCCTTTTAAAGAATGATTTATTTCCATTATCTGCTCAAGAAAAACGCAGCGTGGAATTCCACTACTTAGTACGTACTCAAATTGAACCAAAATAAGAAATCAGAACAAAACTATTGTCAATTATTTTGTTCTGGTAACAATTATTTGTTTTCTTGTAACAGTTTTTTCGTTCTGGATCCAAACATACTATCTTGGGTATTGTAAATTACAATCTACAGAGTAAACGCTTCCTAATTATCATTGACTTAGCTAAATATTATCTTATTAGGACACATTAAATATTATTCTATACCTTATAGCAATAGCCATAAAAGTCACTTTTCTTTAGAAAAGCCTAAATATATTCGTACTAACGTTAAAGCTAACTGTGGCGCAGTTAAATTAGACCGTACACGTTAAAGTGCGAATTATGCATGGAATTCGAGTATACTTAAAATTACGTAGTTCCCACATTATCATTTTCCTTTCAATATTTAATTCGACTAGTTTCATTTTCATTTGCTTTTTAACATTTACTGCAGGTTTTATAGATTAAATATAGTTATCCAGTTCTCCAAATACAAAATCCAAATTACATACATACATACATAACTCCACGCTTTATCCCTAACGGGGTAATAAGAAAAATAGACTGCCAAACGATGCGGTCTGTGCATACCTCCTTTGCTTCTTTCACTAATCTCTTCAAACATGTCCTCCGCGAGAGCCTTAAGCCTTTTACGTGACTTTTCTTTAGTATCATCGATACTTTTTTGTATCGAATTTATACTATTTTCGGAAACTTCGATACTCTATTTAAAAGTCCACCGAGGTCTTAATCAGAATATATATTTTACCATTCTTTCATCACTACTCTCATGGATGATGAAGTTACAAATAAAATCTGAAATTGTACAGTTAAATGAGACTTAAGTTGATGGAGTAGAAGAACAAAATAGCACTCTAATGTTTTTGGTCGTTCTCTAAAGGTACCGCAATTATATCGTTTTTATATATTTGTGATAAGAGATCTGTGAGATAAGCTTGTTATCTTATCAAACTATCACTAGCTCTAGTAATCCATAGTACTTCATCATTCATCATCATCAGATCATTAACATATGTGATATTACTTATGTAAAAATATAATTTAAACTACGTGAAAGTGGTTTCAAGTCTTAGATTTCATACTATAGTACAATAGAGTAGTTAACAGGAATTCATTACGTTTATAATTTTGTTAGACATGTACGCGATACATCATATTAATAAACAACTACTAACTTATCATATTTTTCTATTATTTGATCATTATTGTTTTAAATATGTATACAATCTATAATTACATCAGAAATTCATCAAACTTACTTACTACTAACTATATTAAGTTCATAAAAATTAAACCTCCACTAACACTATCATAAGCTTTCAAACGTTTCCATAACAAATCGACAATATCCAAGCACTACGTTATAAATTACATGACAAAAATGTAATATTTTACAAAGGAGAGAAAATGGATGGTAACGATCGTTTAGTATATGTAAGTATTGGATCTTAAATTGAATTATTTTTTGTTTTAGCTATTTTTTTTTTCGTTAAAATAATTTTCAATTTCTCCAATAACATATTGTTTCAGTTGTAAGTGTAATTTTTTGTAAGTTAAAATATGATTTAAATAAAATTGTGTGTGATTTCATTGTATTTGGTAGTAGAGCTTTTGATTTTTTTTAACATTGTTTCAGTTCTAGCCAATTTTAATAGAAACTAAGCTTTGGATGGAATACGGGTAAGGTATACCTTTCAGTTTACACAACTATACATACCTAACTATACATTTTAATATTAATTTGCCATAATTGGTAGTAAATAAATATTTATTTCAAACTATTGATATCCTATAATTTTTGAATTGAGTAGTTAATATTTATTCAAATTTAGAAAATTCTGAACTACTTACTTAAATAGATAATCTGAACTGGCCTACATTTCAAAAGTATATGACATATATGTGTGTCCGCAACCTAAACCTTAAACCTTTTAGCTGCAAACCTTCCAAAGGACACGATCCTCTTGAATTCGAGATCTATCAAAGGGATATCTCTCAACATTAACTTTGAACATAATAATAACGGCTTATATATTTATTCTTTAAAAAATAGCTTTTAAGCTTTTTAAGTCACCAGCAAATCGATTTATGAAGCAAAGAATACTAATTTACTATGAATTGGCTAAATTAGAAAGCTAAGAAATATGAAACTAAATTACATAGAAGAAGCTCTACCTTTTGTAGCGTAATTTATACTTAGTGTCTTGGACTTAAGTCGTAACGGTCTTAAGCTAAAACAGTGCTTTTGAAGTAAATTTGTACTTTAAATATATAAATATAACTTGAAACAATCTGGGTATAAGAATTTGTTTAAAGGGAAGTAAGTTTGATTCCAAAGCGCGGCGTTGAGTTCCGCCACTCAACACGCAATGCCCCGAAAACGGCGGAAAGCGGGGACGGAGAAAGCAGGGACTAAGCAACGGAGTGTCTTAACACTAGGTTTCCACGGTCCCTGCAGTTCCCTCTGCCTACCCTGCCATGTGAGAGACAAAGCGTGAAGCTAAAAAAAAGAAAAATAAAGGTTTGATTCAAATCGAGGGAGTGATTTTATTGAATTGTAATGTTTTAATTTTTGATTTAGTAAGATAAAGCACGGCATTGAGTTCCACCAATCAAATTTAGCGTCTTGACACTACCTTCTCTCAGTATATTACTATGTTATACAATAAAAAGTGCATTCTAATTTACTTATTTTAATTCAAAATACACGAACTCCAAGCAGATGTTGCTTCGACTTCCTCTTTAGCGTAAAAACTTTGTATAGTTTTCATTAGAGTTCCCACTTTATAGTTAGTGAGGTGTTTTATACATTTAAAGTGATAAATTTGTGGCGCAGAGACGTAAGCGTCTGCCTGTAAATGCGACGGTTTCTGGGTTCGGTTCCCATTCAAGGAAGATGGATTTTTTATTTCCATTTTCTTCGCTCTTGCAACTAGGCAAAGCGCAGCGTTGAGTTCCGCTACTCAACACGCAATGCCTCGAAAAAGGCGGAAAGTGGGGACGGAGAAAGCAGAGACTAAGCAACGGAGTGTCTTAACTCTAGGTTCCCACGGTCAATGCAGTTCCCTCTGCCTACCCTGCTTTGTGCGGGATAAAGCGTGAAGCTAAAAAAAAATTGAATATCATAAAGTTTTAACTAAATTGTAGTTATTAATAAGCTTTGTGTATTATTTAAAAGCTTATTATTTGAAGAATTTTGACTAATCAATGAATATATATATATATATATATATATATATATATATATATATATATATATATATATATATATATATATATATATATATATATATATATATATATATATATATATATATATATATATATATATATATATATATATATATATATATATATATATATATATATATATATATATATATATATATATATATATATATATATATATATATATATATATATATATATATATATATATATATATATATTATATATATATATATTTACAAAAAATATATATATATATATTTATATATATATATATATATATATATATATATATATATATATATATATATATATATATATATATATATATATATATATATATATATATATATATATATATATAGTGTATATCAATGTATATATATAGTATATTTTTAGGTTATATCCCACATACAGCAGAATAGACGAAGGTGCTCTGTTCCGTTGACGCTTAAGTTTGATACATTGAGTGTTGAGTGGTGGAGATCAACGCCAAATTTCGTCTTGATATCTTAGAGGGGAAATGAAAATAATTCGCTTCCTGAAGTAGGATTAGAACCCACTAGCACTTTGTGTATAGTGCAAATTACTTATAAAAGGATATAGTTTGAAATTGTGTATGTGAAGTCTATTATAGTATCGTCAGGTAAGAAACTATTTTATTTCGTGGAATTATTATGAATTTTCTGCTTTGGTACAAAATGTAGAGGTAAATCTCGCTTCTCTTCATATTTTAATCTTAAAATTGAGCGAACAAATTAAAAATGTAGTTAATGAAAAATCTGCCTATCCTATTATTTCGAAAAACTTATTAAGTTATATAATATACCTGTTGTTTTAAAAAATGTAAATGTACTTCTATGACAAACAACTAGTATTAAAACAAAGTATCTAATTACTTGGCTTTCGTACATTGAATTTAAACACATTAAAACGCAACTCACTACTTAAGTGCTTTTCGTAAAACTACGTGGAGAATGTAATTTAATATTTTAATATTTACTATACAAATACCTTCTTCATATATTGTTTAGTTAAATTTGCATGTTATATTATGACAAGGACCACCGTGGCGCAGAGGCACAGCGTCTGCCTATAAATTCCATGGTGTGTGGGTTCTGTTCCCACTCGGTTAGGATTATTTTATTTCCTTAATAACGCGAAAGGCGAAATACGAATATGGGGATTGGAATGTCTTAATACTAGTTCACAGTTCCTGCGGTTACTTACGCCTACTATGAGTAAAGAAAGATTTTATATTTTATTTCATATTGAACGAAAATTGTTAAAAATAAGAATTCTAAAAACTCTAATACTCATATAAGTTGAAAAATACTCGGCGTAAATATTATTTTCAACGCCCATTGAAATTAATTCCCGATTAGTATGAAAACAACGTTTATTTACGAACAAATATAAATTTTAGTCGAGTATTTCTAAAAATCCGTACACATTCTGTTGTCCAATAAACAATCCTGGCGATAAATTTGATCTTTTCATGTAATTTCATCATTTTTCTCACTTTCAATGCGTATTAATTCCTTTGAGCGCTTCTATTGAAATTTGTTTAAGAAAAATTAAACTAGTATTTAATTTGGATTTCCACAAGAACTGAAAGAGTTTTGTTTTAACTTCACTGTTATTCATACTTGTATAAAGAATTAAATGAAGCGTGCTAATGCTATAATAGCTAATGTTATAACATAATATATAATAATAGCTAATAAAAAGTCATCGAATAGAGAATGTTAACGCCGCTTCCTTTATCAAAGTGAGGCTTGAAATTTAAATTACTTTAAATGAAATATAAAACTTACTCCGACCTGGAATCGAACCCATAAGCAATTGACATTAAGTCAAATTACATTCAGATGCTATAACACGTCGCCAGTACAGTCTGACATTTATTAATCAAACAATATGTTACCAACTCAAAGTAAGCCCCAATATATCTGAATGTAGGTCAGATATGGACACTTGTGAACGTGTTATATATCACGAAAGATTAAGGGCTTTTTCTATCATGGCAAATGGCAAAGTATTAAAATTGTTTAGCTTTATTATATATTATTATTTAATATATGTTTATATATTAGATACAAGCTTGTGTACTGTAAGCAGACACAACCGCACAGTTTAATAATATATAGTTGTTATATTATAGAGTAACTGTTGAGAAAGTCAATGTCGGCTCTTCTCAGAAGAACTACGGTTATTTTAATATATAGTACAAAGGCGCTTTCAATAGTTTATTTGACTAAAGAATATTTAGAATATAATTTTTTCTAATTTCATACTGTTTTAATTTTATTTATTCGGTGGTAATATACTGCTGTTTTATAATTATTTGATATCATTGCCTGGTAATTACTCCAGAGGATGTCTGGCTAAATATCTGTCCGATGTTTGGTACTGGGCATACGGGTATGCCACCCCGGATCCTTGAGCCACCACTGGCATAGTCCTCTCCAATCCATGAAAGTGGTGTCCTTACCTTTGCTTTCCTAATCTTTTTCTCCCGTTATTCCTTATTTCTTGTTAGTTTTTCCCTTAAAAATGGGTTTTGGAGGTCAGATGGCAATCGCTTCTTTAAAAAGCCGCCATTTTGCTGCTGGTTGTAGTCGGGCCAAAAAGGAATGATTTTGGGAGCACTACTCCATACCATCTACTGAGGTAATCATAGTTGGGGGGACCTTAACAGTCACGTGGGTAAGGCTGCGGAAACGTATGAGCTTGTCCACAGTAGTTTTGGTCACGGTCGTCGCAATGCAGAGGGAGAAAATATTTTAAGAACCTGTATTACGTCCGACCTAGCCATCGTGAATACGTTCTTCTAGAAATGCTCGCAACACTTTATTACGTATGCGTGTAGGCTCCACTCAACTCTTATAGATGTTGTCATGTAGGCAAGGTAACTAACTGTAAAGTCATTCTCAGTGAAAGCCGCACAGCCTAACATCGTCTTTTTGTCATGGACCATGTCGTTACCCCGACAAAGTAAATATCAGTGACGCGTAAGCCTAATATCAAGTGGTGGTTGCTAAAGGCACCGATTCAGACCGACTTTCTGGCAGAAGTTAACAAACAAAACTTCTCAACTAATACCGAAACTGCTCAGGAAGCTTTAGATCGAGTTCAGTCAGCAATTATTACGGCTAGCAAACGTGTTCTTGGCGTTTCTAGGGGAGGGCGTGTCATCGACACGGAGACGTGGTGGTGGAATGACAATGTACAGGTGGTGATTTGTAAAAAGAAGACTGCATTTAAGGAATGGCAGCATTCCAACTCTCCTGTAGACAGATTGGAGTACATAGCAGCAAAGAGCCCGCAGCGAAAGTTTGTCGCCATTATACGACAAAGTTCAGACTGTGGAGGGGCAAAAGCTCATATAAAAACTGTCACGTACTCGGGATAAATCGACGCAAGATATTACAAAATGCATTTGCGTCAGAGATTCCCAGGGCAAACTGCTTTGTACTCATGCTTCTGTAAAGGAGGGGTGGAAAAGCTACTTCTTAGAGTTGCTGAATACTCAGCACCCGTTTAGTCTTCTGTCTGAACCATCTTCTTAACGTACCTTGGACTTATTGCTCCAACTACCCTTGATGAGACTCAAGATTGTCTTTGAGGCATGAAGATCAAAAAAGCTGTGGGGTCTGACAATATTCCGATCGAAGCGTGGAAATCGTTGGGATCTTTTGATGTGCTCACAGTTACTGATATTTTTAACCGTGTTTTGAACATTGCGATCATGCCAAGCCAGTGGCTGTATAGTTTTATTACCCCTATTTCCAAAGCAAGGGGCGGTGCTGAAGATTGCGGTAATTATAAGGGCATTAAGATTATGAGTCACACCATGAAACTCGTCGAGCGCGTGATCGGCCTCAGGCTCCGCCAAGAATGTACTATCTCTGTCTATAACTATGCAAATCGGAAGGTTGAGTTCCGACACTCTACAAACCTCAACAATGCTTCGAAAATAGGCGGAAAGCAGGGAACTGTCTTAACATTAAGTTCCCATAGTTCTTACTTTTAGTTTTGTCTACCCTGCTATGTGCGGGATAAAGTTTGAAGCTATAAAAATATTTGAAAAATGATAAAGACTCGTTTACTAGAGCTCTCGGAGAAAATCAGTAATTTCTGATAAGCAATGAAGAAATGAGACAGATATTAACAGCCTGTGGATTGCATCTGGAGTGTCTTAACACTAGACTCCTACGGTTCCTGCGGTTCCATCTGCCTACCCTGCTATGTGCAGGATAAAACGTGAAGCTATAAAAATTATAGGTGGTGGTGTCAGCAGAAAAATCACAAATCAAACAGGGATCACAAAAAGACTACACTGGGTGTCAAAGAACAGAAGCGTTTTTTTGCGTAAATTCGGGATTTACACGCGATATGTTGTTACACAACCTCCTCTATCTTCCAAAAAATCGGTTCAGCTGTTCCATCGTTTGATTCGAAAGCGCTTGTTTGTATTTTATTATCGAGTAAATAACAATGTGCACTCGAAAAATACAGTTATTTAAAATCACATAAAATCACGGCAATTTTATGAACTATATATGTACACAGTAAGTATTTAACAAAATCTTATAGATCTTTCGTATAAAAATATAATATAAAATATATTTATTTGAATTTTATTTATATATTTTTTGTGTTTTTTTAACAACACATCATATATAGTTGGGTCGGTCGGTCTCCAACTTTCAAGTCTGCGTTTTATCATGATACTAGTTACATGAAATAAAATTAATTTCCTAGAGTGGGCATCGAATCCACAAACATCGCCTTTACAGTCAAACACTGTACTGATTTTGTTACTTTTAATATTTGTAGAAATAGTCTTCTAAAAATTACAATACACTCACATACAGTCTGTATCAATGTTATTTTGTCGACGAAAATTCAAATAGGTTTATTCTCTTGTGCTCTCTGAATCGCTGTATAAAATCTAACATGAATTCTACATAACAGCTGAGAGCTATTCTGAACTACAAGGAATTTACTATTATATTTCCTAAACTTGTTACAATTTCTTCAGATATGCTAAAAAGAGAAATATGTTGTAAAAAGCATAAAGTATAACTAGTATTTCGACAGTAAACACGAGGTGCTGGTTCGAATCTCGACTTATGCAAATTTTGTATACTTTCTACGAAGTGATACTTTAAAACGTGTATATAAATAGATATTATAAATTTGGATAGCTTTTACACAATAAAATTTAGCAAGTAGTTTTGATTTTAATATGTCGCTTTTCAACATAGATTATTTTTGAATTTATTGTTTTTTGAAAAATAAAGGTAACAACATTTGTACAATTCTCAATTTTTGAATAATGACATCAACTTACGAGTATATTAAAAATTCATATGTTCTTATATGTGCTCTGAACTGCATATTAAAAAAAATTAAAGCATTTATTTATTTTGGATATTTTAATTTTTCAATTTAACCAGATGATTAAATGCAGCGCGGCGTTCAGTTCCGCTATTAATGACATCGAAACGGTTTGGCATATATCTGTATTTATATTAAAGGTATGAAAATATTTGATATATTATAGGCCTTGGCCGCTTGGGCTAGTAATCGAATTTGTGTTTAAAACGCAACACGTTCTAAGTACCAGAAGGCAACATGACCGCATAGAACCGTCCTATATATTCATTGGTTTTGGAATAGATGGATTTTTTTTAGCTTCACGCTTTACCTCGCCTATAATGCAGGGTAGGCTAAGGGAACTGCAAGAACCATATGAACCTAGTGTTAAGACTCCGTTGCTTAGTCCATACTTTCTCCGTCCCCGCTTTCCGCCTTTTTCGAGGCATTGTGTGTTGAACTCAACGCCGCGCTTTGCCTAGTTTCCAGAGCGAAGAAAATGTAAATAGAAAAATCCATCTTCCCCGATTGGGAATCGAACCCTCAAACTGTTGCATTTACAGGCAGACGCTTACACCTCTGCGCCACAACGGTCCTCATTGATTGATTGATTGATTGTTATTTAGATTGTAATAAGTCTTTAAAACATAAAATTGAAAAGAAGTATGAATTTTTTGAACGCCATTTAAGATATAATATATATAAAGCCTTCTTTATACTCACTACAACATTTACTCTGTATCTACTATAACATTTTGTTAACAATGTTTGCTTTCACAAGCAAATTCAACAAAAATCGCTTTATAAACAATGTTAAGCCTACACTAGCCTTTCGAGTTTACTTTAATTTGTTTAAATGAGTATTTAAAAACCTTCTTAACTTTATTTTTTAGAATCCAGCTGTTGAAATAAATTAAATAAAATAAGATTTAGGTCTAGAATTTGTACTTGAACTATTTTAAATATTTAATTTTTTTATACATATTTTTATAATATAAGTAGTAAAACAAGCGTATCGAATCTAATCACAATAAAAAATAATCTATCTAAACAAAATAATTGTGAAAATTAAAGGAGCACAAGAGCACACTCGAATGGCAACACTTAACTGTTACGTATATTTTTGTCATTTACTAGAGGGTAGGTGAAGACGCGACAACACTGTCATAACTCAGCTGACGGCTTTCATTAACACGTCTCATCGAATATACTTATATAATGTTTTCAAAATTTTAACAAAATATATGAATAAATATATTTTTCTTTTAGCTTCACGCTTTATCCTGCACATGGCAGGGTAGGCAGAGGGAACTGCAGGAACCATACGAACCTAGTGTTAAGACACTTCTTTGCTTAGTCTCTGCTTTCTTCGTCCCCAGCTTTCCGCCGTTTTCGAGGCATTGTGTGAGGCGGAACTCAACGCTGCGCTTTGCCTAGTTTTCAGAGCGTAGAAAATGGAGTCGCGCATATAATTATTTAATTTTAAAGAAATCATAAATAATCTTAGAGACACGACTTTTTGACATAGAATTTTAATTTTGATAATAATTGAATAAACAAACTTTATAATTAAGCCAATTGGATTTGCTTGACGTTTAGTCCGTTTCAAAAAATCTGTCTTTAACAAAAAAAATGTCGAATTTTACCATCTCTAAAAAGAGTTAATCTAAATAAACACGTGCAAGTATTTTAATCATATATTTGGTTGAACCATAAAATAAGTGTCATATAAATATAATAAGTCCATCTAATTACAAGCTTATGCTACTTAATCCTAGGTATTAACGACGTGCTTATTCAGTTGATTATTGGATGTAAAACATTAATGTTTATGTATATTACCATTTTTGCTATGTAAGAGCCTTATAAGGGATTTCTTTTTGAAATTCCTTCTTCGATTTACAGATTTCAATATGTGCTTGAACTAGAAATTTTGATAATGAAATCGAACATCGTACTAAATATTTATACATCTTATTCGTTTAGCGACCGTACATACATGGTCTTATAATATAAACCAGGATAAAGCGATCTATGACAAGGAACTTCTTATGTCAAAACACTCTTTCTTTTAATTTGTATCTGACTTTGAGATTCTTATTATACGCTACTTCTACTCCCGCTCGAACAGGAGAGGCAGAGGGAACCGTAGGAACCTAGTGTTAAGACACTCTGCTCTCCGTTTTCTACCTTTCGACACTTTGCGTGTTCCTAGTTGCCAGAGTGAAGAAAATGAAATTGAAATAATCGATTCTCCCCGAATGGAAATTAAACTCATAAATCATCTCTGCGCCACGATGTACCAAAAGAGAACCTTTTACTTGTTCTTAAATATATATAATTTATATACGCAAGTCAAAATCCAGCCCACAGTCATGATTCGTACAAAGATCTCGCTTTTGCTACTACAATACCACCCTTAAATATTACAAACGTTAAAGGCTTTTCGGATTAAAACCCTGGAGTTTTAAATTTTAATTTATTCACGAAGCTTTTTAAATACAAGAATGTGCTACTTTTATGTACGAATTACATTCTAGAACACTCGAAGCTTTAACGTGGCACTGGAAAAATTTATACATACATACGAACATATATGTATTATGTACATGCATGTACCTTTTTCGCGTCAATTCACATCTCAAACGAGAAAATCTAGGTAGCAAATATTTGAATTCTTTGATCTTGCAGTTGCAGTAAAATATGAAAATTTCACGTTGAATGAAATTTTTACTATTCATAATGTTTAGAATGTTTTGTTATTTGCTTAAAATTCATATAATTTTCATGTTTTTTATGAACACAAAATAAAACTGCTTTTACAGATATAAATATATTTTATTTCTTTTGAAGAAATTCTTATTAAAAGAACATAAAAGGCCAAATATTGTGAACTTAGAACTATAATACAAATAATTTTATTAAGTAATTTTTAAAAATATAATACAGTATACAACTAATTGGTTAACTAACTAATTTGAAAATGGTGGTTAATTGATGGATTGAGTATGGGTTTACTTGAAAAGATGAGGATGGAAATATTTTAAGGTTTATATTATATTGAAAAGAAAGTAAAAAATCTCAACTCCATCTTATAATATTAAATATAGTCCCAGAAACGACTGATATTATATAAAAAAAATTGAAAATGATTCACCACTTAAAGTTTTTATAATTTTTTAAAATATACGAAAAGTATATAAAATCAGTTGCCTCTTGGACTATGAACACAAAACAATCACAAAACACTTTTCTTACAGTAATAATATGCTTTCTATTTACAATAGAAATTAAATAAGCTTATGACAATCTGTAAAGTATAATTTGACGATAGTCATTTGTTCATTACATTTATAATTTGAATATTTTTCTTAAGAATCTTCGTGGGGTCACCATTCCATACAAGTCCAAGTAATCCAAGTAATCCAAAATCTTAACGGTCAAATTCCTTAGAGATTGTCATAAGCTAGGCTGAAAAATAACATACAAATATCTTACCTAATATGGCAACATTACTATCAATTAATTATATTAACTGTACACCAAATATTTACAATTAAAGTTTAAAAATTTCTCAAACTTTTCATAATTTGAAACTTGATTACATAAAAATATCAGTCTTAAGACTTTATACATTTTATATTGTTCAATCCATTACAATTGACGTTATGCTGTTATATTTAAATTTAAAATTATATTATAACTTTAACCAGTATCTCGCAGATTGCGGGTTAAGCAGAGGATGTTAAGTGTTAAAACATGTTTTCCCAGCAATGTGCGGGATAGAGCGTGAAGCTAAAAATATATCTTTCAAACAAAAATGTTACCCACTATAAAGAACAAGAGAGAGAGAGAAAAGGAAGTTACATAAACGTGAAAATTAATTTACTTATAGACCAGATAGCTATACATGAAAAAATTGTGTGAAATGTGAATTGTAAACACACTTACAAAACTAATTATTGTTAACATACGTTGGAAATTCGATTTGGTTTGGTTTGGTTATATATATATATATATATATATATATATATATATATATATATATATATATATATATATATATATATATATATATATATATATATATATATATATATATATATATATATATATATATATATATATATATATATATATATATATATATATATATATATATATATATATATATATATATATATATATATATATATATATATATATATATATATATATATATATATATATATATATATATATATATATATATATATATATATATATATATATATATATATATATATATATATATATATATATATATATATATATATATATATATATATATATATATATATATATATATTAGTTAGTAGTCTTGCCAGCTGTAGTGAATTTTTATAAATTAAAATTATTTTAAATTTAAATTTGAATCTCTCTCTCTCTCTCTTTTTTGCTACCACTTTCTTTAAACTTTTACACCTTTAAAAGTTTCATATAAAGGTGACATGTAAGCATTGAGATACACTTGCATAATAATTGTATTTTTTTTTTAATAAATTTATAAACCAAAATATATTTGTTTTTGAAACGATCTTAATTTAATTCAATACAATTTTATATATTCGTAATTTTTGTGATAAATCTTACAATTAACTTTAAATTCATTGTAGGTTACTTTTAAAATTTAAATACAATTTATAACAATTTTAAACGTTTCTCGTATGGTCTAGAAGAAGATTTCCCCTTTTTTTCTATAGACATTTTTAAACTTATCAAATTATAAAATATTTTAGGAAACAAAAAATAATTATGTTGCCACTTGGATATCTTATAAGAGGTTCAGCAAATTTAAGTCCAAGTTCTTACGGAGCTTTGGCGAAATTTTATACACTTGTTACAACTTGTTTTAGTTTATACCATCTTTGTTACCACTAAGAATATTAGTTTAACTAAGAACATATTGTTATTATTTTCGTTATCTAAAACATTTTTTTTTTGAAATCTTAGTACAGAATAATGTATGAATTAAATAAATAAAGAATGTAGTAAACCAAGAATACAGTACCTAATTAATTCAAAAAATACCAAATCTTATAAAAGCGAAAAAAATCTTCTAAAACTTTTATCGTTCATATAATAATATATGAAATATTTAAAACACTATAATTAAAACAATAATTTTAAACTTTTATACACTTTTAACTATATCACTAACAATTGTATTTTAATAAATGTCCTCACATTTTAGTTTCTAAGCAATCTCCAATATCTCACCTGCATTCTGTATCGCTTGGTACTTGCATTGTGTTGGTTTCAACCGATTTGATTGAAGTCGGCTTTACCTCTTGAGATGAATTCACTATAAGAAAGATACTATTAATAATATGTTTTGATTTAGTAAAAAAAATAATTCTTTTTCGGTTTTACATTACATTAAGATACAAATAAATATCGCTCAACGCATTGTCCCACTTGTAGTAGGGCAGGCAGAGAGAATCGCAGGAACCGGAGGAATCATGCATTAAGACTCTTCACAAAGACACTCTTCACTGTTTTTTGCCTTTATATGCTATTGCATTTTGAGTGGCGAAACTCAACGCCAAGAACTCTGTCAACTAGGTAATAGTTGACAGAGCGAAAAAAAATGGAATCTAAATAATCCATTTTCCCCAAGTGGGAATTGAACCCACAAATTGTCGCGTTTACATAAAGATGCTGCTCCTCTACGCCACGACATTTCTTATTATTATGTACATGAAGTGCATTTTTTAGATTCACAGTAACAAGGTAAGTAGTAGTATTGAGTCACGACGTGTTAAATTGTGGAGTTTAACAACGTGGTTGAACGAAATAAAAAGAAAACAGATTAAAAATGAAAATAAATATTAATACAACCACTCATTTTTCAACAAATAAGTAATACTTACGAAACTTAAAATAAATACAAAAGTTAAATTAAAACAAAAATCTCGTCAGTTATAATTAAGCAATGTTGAAACAATTAAAACTTTGTCCGTCTTAATATCTTTGCTTGTTCTTTTCTTACTTTTTAAAAGTTGGGCGATAATTTTAATTATTTTCAAATCTCTGAATATGTAGTAGTATATCTATATGTTTATCTTTTAAAGTAATAAAAGATCGCACATAATAATGTTGCTAAGGGAAAAGGAGGGAGGGGGGGGAATGGTCTTTGATTGCCTGTTAAGTGGAAGAAATGAATTGCTGGCTTGGTCTTCTCTACATCCTCAGCAAGGAAATGAAATTAAATAACAATGGAGGATTCACAATGCTTCAAAATTAAAAACGTACATAATATATTATTTTACCTATTGTGAAATGGAAAAATAAAATAATATAATTTTACTTGCAAAAAATACTTACATCTATACACGTTATCACGATCCACTACACTGTAGTGTGCGCTGCTATTTTGCATATTAACACTCACTGGTGAGGGCGAAGGCGTAGGCGAGTGTCTGCAGTGGGTTCGATATGACAGGTCCGGCATTTGTGCCAAGTTTAGTGGATTCCGATTATTTGTATTGTAGATTGTTGGATAGATTTCTGGTATTTGGTCCACTGGCAGCTGGTATTTTGGGAAATTGAAAAATTTAATTAGCTTTAATTCAGATATTCTCAGGAATGCTATATATACTTGTTATATGGAAATTTCTTATCGTTTATTAAAGTCTATTAAAATATTGAGTCTTATATGACCCTTCTCAAAGATGTAACTAATACTATATTACTATTATAAATTTAATTATTTTATATTATTAATAATTTGCTAATTTCAGGAACAATATTGGTTCAATTTGAAGTAATACACTATAATATAACACTAATAATATACTATAATATAACACTATGTTAATTTCTTTTTATGTTTTATCCCGCATATAGCAGGGTAGGCAGAGGGAACCGTTGAAAGCATAGGGACCAAAAAATGTAAATTTCCCTCTTTCTTGAGTGGGAATCGAACTCACAAACCGTCGCGTTTACAGGCAGTCGCTACATTATGGTAATACATATCAGTTTTTTGGAGAATTATCCATTATAAAAATCTTTACTAAAGAAACCAAGAATTCGATTCCCACTCGGGAAAAATGGATTTTTCTATTTCCATTTTCTTCGCTCTGTAAACTAGGCAAAGCGCGGCGTTGAGTTCCGCCACTCAACACGCAATGCCTCGAAAAAGGCGGTAAGCGGGGACGGAGAAAGCAGGACTTAAGCAACGGAGTGTCTTTACACTAGGTTCGTGTGGTTCCTGTAGTTCCCTCTGCCTACCCTGTTAAGTGCGGGATAAAGCGTGAAGCTAAAAAAAACAAGAATAAGAAAAAGAAAAACACAAATCTTCGTTTGCTTAAAAAGTAATCACAATTCTTATAAAATTATTATGAATTAATTCTTTAATTTAATTAATTAAAGTATTGCAATTATTTACTCGAAATCAATATACTTACCAAGTTACCAGTATTTAGCGGCAAAGAGTTTTTATATTTCAACCAATTTTCATACACCTTGTCATAAGGACGACATTCGTTGGGACCAACGTTGGGCATCACATTTGGCCCCAAACCTTGTATTGGCATATTATGTATTGGCATTTGGACATTATACATTGGTCGTATCTGAATATTTCTGGGGTCGGTTATATCGAAATGGCGTTCGTATTTAGTCTCATATTTTTCCGAATCTTTCGACAGTAACGGCCGTATCGAACTATAGTCCGTTGCGGACGATTTGTTGGAACAACTATCGCTTATTTTACCTTCTATGGGTATTATATCTGGGTTTTTATCTGAAAACGATGACTTTGTTAGATACATTAATTTCTAACAAGGGAGTGAATAAATACTTATGGATTGTTTAGCTTGAAAGTGCTGTAAGTTCTTTTTTGAGAAAAAAAATAAATATGGTGAATTCAATATTTTATTTTATGTGATTAATTATTGTATATTTAAATATTTATATTACTTTATTAGTTTAATCAATTTTTAATGTTAAGCTTCAATTTTCTCTAAACAGGTTAAAATGGATTTACACCACTTGCAAAACAAACTGTAAATATTCGTGTAAAAGTGTTCCGTTACTGAGAGACTTTGCATATAACTCTTCTTTCCTGAATGACTGACTGACAAACAGCGCACAGCTGACATTTAAAGTGTAGAAAGCTGACATTTGGCATGTAGCCTCGGTTATTGTGGGAGAAGATTACGAGACCATTTACCTAAATTCCTACTTAAAAAGGATAAATGATTTAACTTCTTACAGACAAAAAGAATTTCCTCTCATTATTAATAAATAATACTAAAATCAAAAAAGACAAGAGCATATTATTTTTTAACCAAAATATATATATATATATATATATATATATATATATATATATATATATATATATATATATATATATATATATATATATATATATATATATATATATATATATATATATATATATATATATATATATATATATATATATATATATATATATATATATATATATATATATATATATATATATATATATATATATATATATATATATATATATATATATATATATATATATATATATATATATATATATATATATATATATTTTCATTATAAATAATCATAATGTGTAAGAAATTTCATATACAAAGTCTACTTCCATATATATACTAAGACAATTACAGTAACTTACCCAAACTGTCAACACTTTCACACTCTTTGGCTCCAGTTAAAGGAGTATTGGATATTTCGTCCTGCATTCGTTTAGATTTATCGTTTTTATCTACAAAATCGTTTTTAAATTAATAACACAATAATAAAAAAAAGTAAAATTATTTTTCTTTTATTACTCAAGCCCAAGCTTTTAGCAGTTTCAAGGTTCGAATTCAAGTAAAAATGTCCACGTGTACAAATTTCATTCGTATTTACATTTTCTTTTCCTTTTAGTTTACTTAACTTATAAGTAACAAAGTTGCTCTAAAACTTACCATCTCGCTTATGACAGTACTTCCAACAGAATATGAAAGCGAATACTGTTGTAATAGTAGCTATCACTGCTATGGAACACAAAACTGTCACTAAAACTGTTGTTAGCTCCACTCTTACTGGTACATTTGCTGCAAGATGCAAAAGGAAGTAATAATATACATTTATAGAAAGATTATGAGGTCTTTAATTCGATTTTTCTTATGAGGTCTCTATTATGATCAATAATAAAATTACAATAAAAATTTGAGGGACAAATAAAAAAATGGTTCTACCGTAACATCAAAGTGGAATAGAGCTTAATATTCTTCATCGAAAAGTCCAAAACAATATCGATATCATAACTTTCTCCAATTTCAATGATATATAGCTTCACGCTTTATATCATATCGTTTGCCAAAATTGAGACCAAAACACTATCTTTTTTGTTTACGCAAGAATTTGAGACATTATTTGTTCAGTTGCGTAACTAAACGCCGTGCTTTGACTCGTTAGAGCAGAGAAATTGAATGTACTAAATCCACCCCAATAAGGATCCGTTTACATCCTCAATTTACATCAATACATAATTAATAAACAATTAAACATACCTGTTTGCCGCTGTGGATGCTTCAGCAAACTAGACGATAATGTAAACGGCTCACTAAATCCCTTCTGATTGTATGCACGTACGGATAAACCAACTGCACCGGTTAATCCCCATACTACGAATTGCGGATCATCGTTGCTTATGTTACGTTGGAGAGAGCCTGTTGCTATATCGAATACCTATTTGGGCGAAGAATTTAAATATAAATAAAAGTTTAAAGGATTTCATATAATTTTAAATGTTGAAGTAAATTGGGTTCTTCTTCTTACTATTGACATCAGTTAAAATTAAGTAGAAATAAATGCTTAAAATATTTTTTCAAGGCAATTCTGTTTTATACTTCCTATTAATTTAGAACTATTGCGCGTGTATAGGTATGCTAAGCATTGTGTAATATGGAAATAACTAAGCGTATGAAACACGAAACTTTGAAACCACATCGCAGAATATTAATATTGCTGATTAATTTGTTTGGTTGAACGCGCTCATTTTACAAGGTACACTTTTTGTTGTTTCTTTCAATGCATTGCCTGTTATTATCGGAACTCAACGCCGTACATTGCCATATTGCCAGAGCGAAGAAAATAAAAAAAATTCACTACCCTAAAGTGGGAATCGAACTAACAGAGACTGTGGTGTCCAGAATCTCTGTTAGTTCGATGGTCCTCTTAACCGTAATATAAAAAAAAATATTAAGAAAGGCTAAGGCTAAGGCTGTGACATAGTTATTTCCTTTAGATTTCGCAGGTGAAATTGCAGCTAAAATAGCTTTAATATTAAAAAAATAGTTATTATAAAATTAGTGCCTAACCTGTAATAGAAATGACTGTTTCAATCCTCCATCATGTCCTCGGATGCAGGAAAGCCATAAAGACTCGTGTGTCACGTTCGTTATTACGCAGTTCTTAACGGATGATGGTTTTTCTAGGAAAGAATAATTAGGTTTAACTATACTTAAATAATTATATATATATATATATATATATATATATATATATATATATATATATATATATATATATATATATATATATATATATATATATATATATATATATATATATATATATATATATATATATATATATATATATATATATATATATATATATATATATATATATATATATATATATATATATATATATATATATATATATATATATATATATATATATTTACTTTAGCGTAGCCGAATTGGAAACTGTGTTTCTTGGAAACAACTCAAATTAATTAGCTAAATCCTCAAGTTTTATTTCGCATCTTGTTGAAGCTTAATGTTAAGACATTCCGTCCCCGCTTTCTGACTTCTTTCAAGACATTGCATTTTGAATAGCGACGTCCCACAGTCTAGTTCAGAATGGAGAAAATGGGAATGAAAAATCCATTCTCCGCGAGTGAGAATCGAACCCACAAACCGTCCGTAATAGGTATTATAAATATTGCAAAAATATAAATCCTCGTATTGAAATTAATTTACTGTTTAAATGCAGATTAAATATTTATATATTTACAATCCGGCTTTTCTGAGTTATGCTTATTTAACTTCAATTAACACAATAACAATATTTTTATATTTATTTTATTTTGTATAATATAAGCTGTAAATGTCTATTTATTTATATGAATTATTTATTTAAAATAAAACTTTTAAATATTTAATATAAGCACCGACCGTTTTTATAAAATTCCCAACATAGTGAGGTTGCTTGGAAGAGAACGCTTTGAACGATAAAGCTTTATTGTACAATATTATATTTCATAAAATATGTTAATTTTATTACCAGCTGGCAGTATATGAAATAAACAAGGCGACTCCTGTCGGCCCACATCGTTGGTTCCCGCGCACTGCACCCACCCGTAGTCGGCCGAACTGTTCACCACGTACAGGTATCTACCTAAACAACCAGGTAGATTATAAATTATCTTAATTCTTTTTTTTAATTTACTCTTTTTTGTGGTCAACCAAATGCAAAGATGAACTTTATCTAGTATACCACATATTATTAAGATATAACTACCTAGACTATTGGAAATATAGAGTGGTAAGTGGCGGAACTCAATGCCGCGTTTTTGGTTTGTTACCAAAGCGGAAAAAAGTATAAAAAAACTAATCCTCCAAGTGGAATGAAAGGAATCGTATTCATCATATATTTGTTTATAATTAAAAAAGGCTGTGACTTAGTGGTGCTAGCGGCCTACTATTTACTATTTGTAATAACAAAAAAGTTTTTGGCCTATAATAGGATTTCATTTCAGTTTTTGTTATTAAAATAAAAATAATAGTATAGTATATATTGTTTGAACATTTCCAAATTGCGAAAGCTGAAAAAGTCTTTTTGCTTTAGGAAAACTTTTACATTTTTTTTAAAATAATAGAGTAAAAATAATATTAGTATCTCACCGAGACTGCTCTGCGCGTGCATCGCTTGTGAATTAAGTTCTAGCTTCGAATGCTGTAGTGCTGTTGAGCCACCATTGATATGTCATAGGCTCCTAAGATAAAAGACATAAAATATGTAAAGAAAGTATGCAAAGTAATCAGTAAGTTTTGGCACTAAATTCTTTAAAAAAGCTGAAATTCACTTCACTTCACTTCAAAAATAAACAAATATAATAATATAACTAAATATTGTTTTAGTTAGTACTAAGTTTTAATATGTAATACTTATATACTTTATTTACAAAATAACAATTTTTGCGTGTTGTAAGATATTTAGAAAAGAGTGTACTGCAAGGTTTTAAATTTGCACCCTTAGTTCTGTTATAAGTTAAAAATATGAATACAATAATAGATATGTATTTAAATATACTAAAATTAATAATATTCAGAACGTTGCCGGTTTTGAACCAGCTTTAGTTTATATAATATATGCAAGATATATGTTTAAACTATTTCACTATGATTGTTTTTCAAAACAGTTTAATTTTTACATTTCTTTCAATATTAATGATACATACTTGAGGATTGGCATCCAATTCACATTCTATTTCAACTGTTTCTCCTCGAGCCGCTCTTAACGCCATTGGTTGTGACGACTTGCAAGATGGAGTATCTAATTGAGGCAATATATTTACCATATTTATTTTGTAATATCTTAAAACACATATCTTAAATTGAGCAAATAGCAAGGCTAAATAAATATCAATCTATATATGAACATAATATTAATTTTAATAATAGATAAAAAGCTTAAAAGCTTTAATCAATATTTATGATTAATTAAGCTATAAAGTAAATCAGTGAGATGATAAAAAGTAAAACACAAATTAAATATAAAAACAAAAATATTAATAATAAAGCCTTTACAACCATAATATTAATATAAACATTGTTTTCAGTATTTTTGTTATAATTTCAATAGATTCTGATTCACAATTAATTATTTTAAGTAAACGAACTGCAGTGATTATTAAAAATCAAAATGAACAAAAGGCTATTACGACAGTATGAAAGCTTTTATAATAACTAATGTTGGCTGATCAAGTTATTAATTAAATTATTTTACTATTAAAATAAATTTATTAATTATAAACTTAATTTTTTTAAGAAAAAATAACATATTTATGTCTAGTTAAAAGGAAAAATCTATTATACTAACATTTGACATCTAATTCCAAAGGTTGGCTTGATCCTTCTCCCAAGGCGTTTCTGGCCACACACACGTAATCTCCCGCTACTCTTCTTGATATACGCTGTAGCACTAAACTTTGGTTGGCAACTACTACACCTCCACCGCCCTTCACTGGAGTGCCCTGTTAGAATTTTAAGATAAAGCTCTTAAATTTTTATTTTGGCCTATTACATTTCATTAACCCTTTCTAGGTTAGGTAGGACTAACAGACAGGCAAATATATATCCCCTAAGGCCTCAAGGTTCTTCTCCACAGTAAAAATCGCTTAATTCTCCAAAATTATGCTTTACTCGAATCAAAATCCTCCATGGAAATTGCCAAATCAGTTCGTTCTCCATTTTAAAGGGATACACTAAGTTTAACACCAAAAATGTACCTACTATACTATTATAATTTTCAAATTATTATTGATAATATCATCATATTAAGCAATTTTAGACATTAAATTACTATGACGCTCATTTCACGGTCAACCAATTTCGCCAATTCGATTTTCATCTACTGATTTGACGTTAATAGATTAGTTAAGAGCAATGCATTATTGAAATTGGCTTATAATCTAAAATAATCATAACAGCTGAATAATTTTAGTTTAATAATATTAAAATATTATTAATATCATGTTTATTAATAATACAACTGGAATTAGCTGTATCGGAATAAGCAGTATTAGGAAGTTGAAATATAAGTAGAAGAAAATCAGTTCAGTCCAGTTCTTTAAGACTATGCGGAAGTCTGTTATATGTTATTATTTTCACGCAGAAGCTCACATTTTCGTACAAAATTCAATCTTAATTTTCTATCTATCGTCCCAGAGATATATTGATTTTATACATTAGAAATACTATACATAACTAAGTAATAGGTAAGCAACACTCAAAAATTGGATTAAAAATCAATATATAGTACCAATCTGTTGATTAGAAATGATTATTGACATCGTCCGTAAGTGTGTCATTGGCTGGTACCTGTAGTACTTATTTTTTATATATATAATATAAATAAAATGAGTCATAAATTCAAATTATTTTTACTCAATTATTTCACAGTGTCACTCTTTAACCCGCTTATAGCCGGCCTGGTAGAAGTCGATACGTTGTATGTTGAATTACAGAGCTAAATATCAAGCTCTGTTTGTCTGAGTGGGGAAACTTAATAGCTCAAACTTAAATTAATGAATGAAGATTTACGATTACTGCATTTGCATTCAGACGTTGTTCTTATTATATAAAAATCTATAAATACTTAATTATTTAAAAATGAATATAATTATACTTACATTATGTGTAAAATATACGTGAGTATGCCAGGGGTTGGCTCGGACCATGCAGTCCAAGTAAACGTCTGAACCTTCCACAACTCTAGTGGCATCCAAATTGGCACCTAATTCTAGCTTCACAACTGGTAAATCTATATAAAGTGAGAAATAGTTGTAATAGTTTTATAATACGAGATATAGAGTGTTTAGATACTAAATTTCCTCTGTCTACCGTACAAACTCTGCTCTATGCGGAAAATGCGTGAAACAATTATATTTTTTGTTTGACAAAATAATAATCGACCATACGTTTACAAATAAATTGTCGGTTGAAATAATATATAGGTAAGTAATTAATGGAGTAATTTGGTAATATTTCTTGGTACTTAGTAATTATAGCTTTACGCTTTTATCCTGCATATAGCAGGGTAGGAAGAGGGAACTACAGGAACCATATGAAACTAGTGTTAGGACACTCCGTTGCTTAGTTCCTGCTTTCTCAGTCCCCGCTTTAATTTTTAATAATTTTTAGTATTTTTTTTTTTACTTTTCCTTTATTTTTATACTAATAATTGCAAACGGTATTTCAATGATATTTCATACTCTTGTTTTTGAATTCACCGAACAGTGAAATTATGAAAATCTCAATTAATTGAACTTTATTTCAAATCGGAGCCTATTTTACATTGTCTCGAATACAAAAACAGTAAAAATATTTCAATCTACGAATAGATTTTAAAATGACTGGACTAATCAAGAAATGTCTCTCGTATGTCTTTTTCACGAAGCTTTTCAGAAAGCTTGTTAAGAGTGCTCTTTTGTCACTTATTTGAATTGTATCATTTGAAATTTTTATTTCTAATACCAAAGTTAGACTCTTACCATGCTGAAAATTTATTTTTAACATGTTAATTTATCAAAAACATTTTGATATCTAAATTAATATTTAGAATTATAAATATTTCTAGGTAAATAAAGATAAACATACGTTGTATTTCCAGTTTAAAGCCATCTTCATGTGTTGAATGGGCCAGAGACGGTTGTGAGGCTCTACATGATAGAACTCTTCCTGCATCTTCGATTACTGGCACGAATGTCAATGTACTACGCGTCACGTTACCGTCTGGTGACACCTAAATAGATGATAATAACGGTCATACTTTTATTATATTAATTTTAGAAATAAAAAAGGAAGAAAATATGTAAACATATTTATTTTTAATTTTACTTTATTGATTAACTAGTTAAAAAATTCAAAACAAATTTAACCTTTACATATCTATAGGAAAATAATACTTACCCGTTCTTTAACACTATTCAGTTTAGTTCCTCCCTTCCACCACGATATATTAGGTTTTGGTCGGGCTCCAGCTGCAGCGCAGGTTAGTTCAGCACTTCTACCCGCTACCAGTGGTCTCGCACCACCCAGGAGACGCACCCACAGTGGGCGTACTGGGACAAAGATTGAAATAAGTATATTAATTTAAAAAATATATAAAGCAGATGTTTGAAGAAAATCATTAAAAATAACTGATTGTGAGTTTCATCTATTCAAAGCATTAAATATTAAAAACACAAGACTTTTAACCTGATTTGTCTCTATCATCAACGTTACTCTCATCATTAAATCTTTCGCCCTTCAAGGGATTTCAAACTTTTTACACAACCTTACTCTAGCATAATTGACACTCTGTTTTTGAGCGACTGAAGAGGGATTGGCAAGAGACTTCTCTTACCAATTCTTTAAATATTAAATATTTTTCCACTCTCAATCTACTCAAATTACCAGAGCACGTAAATGAAATATACATGGGACAAATAGGTCTTAAACAAGCAAATATTCTGTAAAATCAGCAAAGATAATATTTGATGCATTTTGATTTAGCTACAATTCGACAATTATGACGGCTTTTGAAATCTGTTTACGTGTCAATTCTAATTAACGCTTCAGGTAATAGGATTATGAAATTCACGTGTTGCTGACAAGTGTTTAGAATGATTTAATTTCATGATGAATACACATTTAATTATTATAAGTTTTGTTAGCTGGTACGCGTTTGTACTCTACATGGGGACGTAGTTTATTAATAATATAATTAACAAAATGTCAGAGTTGAAACCGTGTCAGAAAAGTCGGAGTCGTGACACAGTGGCGTCATGTCTAACTGTTAATACAATAGTTGCAGTTTCGATTCTCACTCGGGAGAACCGTATCATATATTATCATTAGGAGACAAGTGAAGAACGGAGTGTCTTAGCAATAACGATCTTTTATCTCTGTCTATAACGTGCAGATTGTAGGATATAGAGTAAAGTTAAAAATATAAATATAATATCTACTATAACTTTAGCTCTGAATAAAATATCGAGGGTCATCGTGGCGCAGAAGCGTAACGTCATGCCTGTAAACGTGACAGTATGTGAGTTCAATTCCCACAAGGTGAAGGTTGATATTTTCATTTCGCTCTAACAACTACGGTTACGGTGTGTTTTAAAGCCACGTTCTCACAGTTCCTGCGGTTCTCTCTGCTTACCCTGTTATATGTGGGATAAAGCGTAAAGATATAATAAAAAAAAAGCTATGAACTAATAACTATTTAACAGAAACTCGTGTTAAACGGTAAATATGAATACTTTGCTGCGATTCTTTAGGTGCATTAGTTTCAAAAATCTCACAACTGAATAGGTGTAAAATTATCGTTTAATTTTACAAACTTCTGCTGAGACTACCTACTAGGTATACATTACATAAAAGAATAAAAAACTTAGTACTTCCAAATTCATTTCATTTTATATGCAATTTGGCCATTCTCTGGTACTCTCTCGAGGTTGAAATTGCTAACGTTTATCGTTGTTTTATTTGGATGCATATTACGAAACTAGACAGACAGGTGCGCCACAAAAGTAAAATTTTAATTTCTAATGTCGTAGGTTAGCCTTTTTTATTTTAAATACATAATGCCGGAAACGGAGTGTTTTAACACTAGGTTTCCTCTGTCCTATCTTGCTATATGTGGAATAAAGCGAATTCTACATACCATATATATGCATAAGAGTATTATGGCTGAATGAACAAGCTTTTACCTGTGGCTTTTCACGTTTTGTACTTCAAATTAGTTCGTCGCCACAAAACGCTGACGCTCTCTCAAATTTGTAACTACTCTACAAATTGAAATGGAGTTCGTTTTATTTTCTACATTTATTCTACTATATGTTTATGTCACAAGGCTTCGAAATTACTTTGTGTGGTTTAATTCTTTGCTCAATGGTCGCAGGGTTAAAATTTTAGGGGAACAACTTTTAAATATATATTTAGATTGTTGTCTATAATTAATTATTTTATTACCTTTAAACATTTTTTTGACAATGATGAGCTTATATAGAAAAATCGTTAAATTTATTAATTGTTTTGAAAATGTATTATTTTATATTTATAAATATTTATATTGTTTTAAATATTTATTTATATATTGTCAGCAAAAAACATAATATAGATCAACAAGATTTCTCATTATGCCAGAGGCTTAGACTAACGAGTTTAAAAAATATTTAAAAAATTAGGAAGAACTATCGACAACAAGCACGTCGTAATTGCTCTACGATATTATGGATATGAAATATTTTTTGTTGAAAAATTCATTCACCATAGTTATATAGTGACACTGATTAAATTGAATCTTATATGGTATAATTTTCACGCATGATGCATAATACGATTTTAATACAACTTAATGGCAGCTACCTGTGACAGGGAAATTAAATGTACAACTTTAGGGTTCCGTAAACACAGTTACTTCATTATGTTTTTTTTATTATTGTTAAATAATTTCTATGGAAAATATATTGTAATTTATTTATGAAATTTTATATTCCTTCATAGCTTTAGGCTTTAGTATTTGCTAAATGGTTTAGATTAATTGTAAATAAAAGTTATTTTGAATTCAGAATTATTTAAATCATAAAAATATGTAGAACTGATTTAATTTTCAATTTTACGCTGGAAATTTCATCAAATGTAAAGGTTTACATTTGATGATTTTTATAGCTTCACGCTTTATCCCGCATATTGCAGGATAGGCAGAGGGCGTCCCCAGTTTCCGCCTTTCTTGAGGTAGGTATTGCGTGTTGATTGGAGGAGCTCAACGCCGCGCTTTGCCTAGTTGAAATCATAAAGAATTATCTTCAATATATTCAACCGATACCTCTACAACTAAGACACTAATTACTAGAAACGTTCGGAACCAGTAAAGTTATATAAGATTTATATTTGCCAAATCAGACCAGTCCATCATTAAAATTCAATTTATAATAAAGTCAGTGTCAAAGTTAATAAGATTTTTTTACTTTGAAATAATGAATTGACCATTTTGTAGCATCTGTTTAGGATAGTTTTTGGAAGTTTATTATTGTTAAGAGTTTACTAAGTAAGTAGAGCTACTTTAGTAATTTTAATGTTAATCAATGAAATCTTGATAAATGAGCTGTAATTTAGTTCATATTTCTCTGATTCTTAAGCTTCACGCTTTATCCCGATCGTAGCAGGCAGAGGAAACCACAAGAATTGTATGAACGTAGTGTTAAGACACTCCATTCCCCATTTGGCAGAACTCAACGCTGCGCTTGTCTAGTTTCATTAGCACCAAATATAAAATAGGCCCAAAAGCACTTTCTTCTTCTTACTTAAAGTACTTTACTACCTTATACTAGGTTAATTGACTAGATATTGAACCCACAACCGTTTCGTTTATATTTAGACGGTGTTGCTGCGCTACGAGGATCTATTTAGACATATTAAGTGTATTATATATACAAGGTAGTTACTTTTTCTTCTTCGTAAAATATAGGACAAAATAAAGAAAGAAATATTAACAGCGTAATATGATAAAAGTGTCATGGTGTAAAGTATTGTAGGCTGAAATACACCCCATAGCAACGATTCAAAGTAATTTATCTTGTTTTGTTCTAGAGACAACATCTTAAGGAATAAATTAATCTTAATACTGAGAGATTTGATTTAAATAATGGAGATAAAAGGAAATTGGGAATCTGTGAATGAAGCTCGATAAGTATTTTCTTATGTGATTTTTGTAGATATAATACTTTAACTTTAGGGGCTCAGCGACACAATGTTTGTGCATTGTGGCTTTGTGGGTTCGATTTTAGTAAAATCGAATAACTTAGTTCCATTTTCTCGCTATGGTACAAAAATAAAGATGGTATTGACTTTCACCAAACGATTTCCAAAATTGCGGTGTTAGTGGAATTTAGGTAGTTTTTAACAATAACTTTCCTCTGGCCGTGCTAGAGTAAGTGAAAATTTCAACACTAAGATTCAGAGTTTAAGTTAAGATGTTTAGTGGATTATATAAGGTAACCTTAGATGATAGTTTTGGCTCTTCCGTATCGTTACATTGTATTGTATAAACTAAATGTTATTTTGTAATTTATTATAACGCCGAGTATTAAATAAAAAAAACTCCTATGTAAGATTGTAGTCACAGTACAATTTCTACCTGTGTTATTAATACACTAACAATTTATTAAAACATTAAAACATATATTAAATATATATTTTTTTATATATATATATATATATATATATATATATATATATATATATATATATATATATATATATATATATATATATATATATATATATATATATATATATATATATATATATATATATATATATATATATATATATATATATATATATATATATATATATATATATATATATATATATATATATATATATATATATATATATATATATATATATATATATATATATATATATATATATATATATATATATATATATATATATATATATATATATATATATACGGAAGAGCCAAAACTATCATCTAAGCTTACCTACTATATGATCCACTAAACATGTTAACTTAAACTCTGAATCTTAGTGTTGAAATTTTCACTTACTATAGCACGGCCAGAGGAAACTTACTGTTAAAAACTACCTAAATTCCACTAACACCGCAATTTTAGAAATCGTTTGGTGAAAGTCAATACCATCTTTATTTTTGTACCATAGCGAGAAAATGGAACTAAGTTATTCGATTTTACTAAAATCGAACCCACAAAGCCACAATGCACAAACATTGTGTCGCTGAGCCCCTAAAGTTAAAGTATTATATCTACAAAAATCACATAAGAAAATACTTATCGAGCTTCATTCACAGATTCCCAATTTCCTTTTATCTCCATTATTTAAATCAAATCTCTCAGTATTAAGATTAATTTATTCCTTAAGATGTTGTCTCTAGAACAAAACAAGATAAATTACTTTGAATCGTTGCTATGGGGTGTATTTCAGCCTACAATACTTTACGCCATGACACTTTTATCATATTACGCTGTTAATATTTCTTTCTTTATTTTGTCCTATATTTTACTAAGAAGAAAAAGTAACTACCTTGTATAATCCACTTAATATGTCTAAATAGATCCTCGTAGCGCAGCAACATCGTCTAAATATAAACGAAACGGTTGTGGGTTCAATATCTAGTCAATTAACCTAGTATAAGGTAGTAAAGTACTTTAAGTAAGAAGAAGAAAGTGCTTTTGGGCCCATTTTATATTTGGTGCTAATGAAACTAGACAAGCGCAGCGTTGAGTTCTGCCACATGGGGAATGGAGTGTCTTATCACTACGTTCATACAGTTCTTGTGGTTTCCTCTGCCTGCTACGATCGGGATAAAGCGTAAAGCTTAAGAATCAGGGAAATATGAACTAAATTACTTACTTACTTAGCTCATTTATCAAGATTTCATTGATTAAAATTAAAACTACTAAAGTAGCTCTACTTACTTAGTAAGCTCTTAAGCTTCCAAAAATAAAACTCCTATGTAAGATTGTAGTCACAGTACAATTTCTACCTGTGTTATTAATACACTAACAATTTATTAAAATATCAAAACATATAATATATATATATATATATATATATATATATATATATATATATATATATATATATATATATATATATATATATATATATATATATATATATATATATATATATATATATATATATATATATATAATATATATATATATATATATATATATATATATATATATATATATATATATGTATATATATATATATATATATATATATATATATATATATATATATATATATATATATATATATATATATATATATATATATATATATATATATATATATAATATATATATATATATATATATATATTAATTTTAATTTGTTTTATTTTTTAAAAAGCTCGGTTTTTCTAAGAAAAATATTTAAAGTACGAATTAAACGACAAAAAATATTTCATGCTTACGAGAATTCGGCGCCTTTTGTCATCCATATTTCACGGTTACTAGGAAAAGGGCGCTTAGACTGTATCTGAACTGCCAATTAGGCCCCTCAGATTAAAATCTTTAGGTATAAACGTACCTCTTTAAAACAAGGTTGATTTGGTTTATCACGAAACAAGATTTATATATGCTATTTGTTTTATATTGAATTGTATTTTTTGGCTTTTTACTGATATTTATTACTGAAATTTCTTAACTTTATATAAATGTAGGAACAGTTTGGTAGAAATTTGTAATAATTGTATTCAATACTTTCGTCGAATAACACTAAACAATATAAGGTCAGGCTTTAACCATTGCTGAAGTTTTGCCCTAGTTAACAAATTACGATTGAGGGCCGTCGTGGCGCAGAAGCGTAAGCGTCTGCCTGTAAACGCTGACGGTTTGAGGATTCGATTCCTACTCGGGGAAGATGGATTTTTCTATTTTTCGCTCTGGATACTAGGCAAAGCGCGGCGTTGAGCCGCCACTTAACACACAATGCCTCGAGTGAGGCGGAAAGTGGGGACGGAGAAAGCAGGAACTAAGCAACAGAGTGTCTGAACACTAGATTAATATGGTTCCTGCTGTTCCCTCTGCCTACTCTGCAACTTACGGGATAAAGCGTGAAGCTTTATCCCGTAGGTTGCATATATATATATATATATATATATATATATATATATATATATATATATATATATATATATATATATATATATATATATATATATATATATATATATATATATATATATATATATATATATATATATATATATATATATATATATATATATATATATATATATATATATCAGAATGGAAATAGAAATGTAAAATGCTATGTATTTCTCTAACAATCTCTCTAATCAATAAAGTATAAAAAAAAACCAAAAAGATCAGATTACTATACACTATTTTTTAATGTTTTAATACAATTAATCACATGTAAAAGAGCTTCAAACCAATTAAAATACATTTTCTATTTCCTCTTAAAATCGATTTTAAATCGACTTATACGAAGTTGATAGCAAAAGCCGATGTATAATACATCTAGCTGTCAATTAAAACGAACTTTCGATAAAAATCTCTTTGGTAAAAAACGCCTGAATATTATTATGCGAGAGCTTAAAATTTATGAATGTATTTAGAGATATGTCCTCGGGAAATAAGGTTCTACAGGAAACATAAGTTAAAATCCAGTTTACTGAGTATTCACGTACAAATAAAAACAAAAAGGGTTGAACCTTTGAGTTGTCGGTTTTTTAACATTGAATACGTTAAGGAAATGTGATATATTATAGTATCTGTGGTTCACTTGTTAAAAAATAAAAGTTTGTTGTATATATTAAAAAATAATAAAATCCGTTGTATGAGCGAACCAGTCTTGTTAGTTCTTTCAATAACAATTGTCATCATTCATCACATTTAACTGGCGACAAGTGTGAAATTATTATTATTTTTTGATTAATATTTGCAAAATGCTTATTGGAAAAATAGATACTTTTGATTTGTCAAACAAATAGTGGTATAGGATGATAGCGGCGTTTGTAGTTTAAATCAAATTTTTGATAGCTTACAAGTGGCTATACTAATAACATTATTCAGCTCATTTGAAGAATTAGTAATATATTACAAAATGACACGTGTTTCGTTTTACGGCGACATCTTACGGAGACATTATTATATTTCTCATATATGATATATACATATATATATATATATATATATATATATATATATATATATATATATATATATATATATATATATATATATATATATATATATATATATATATATATATATATATATATATATATATATATATATATATATATATATATATATATATATATATATATATATATATATATATATATATATATATATATATATATATATATATATATTTATATATATATATATATATATATATATATATATATATATATATATATATATATATATATATATATATATATATATATATATATATATATATATATATATATATATATATATATATATATATATATATATATATATATATTATAGATACGTATTCGCCTAAGATAGGATCTTAGGCGAATAAGTATCTTACAAATAAATCTAATTGAGCTGCGTTTTGTCTAGTTACCAAAGCAAAGAAAATGAAAATAAAAAATGCATTTCCCCCAAATGGGAATCGAACCCACAAACCGTCGCGTTTACATGCAGTCGCTTCGCTTCTGCGTCACAACCCTTCTTATTCATATGGAATTGGTAACAAGAAAAAGCGAAGTCTCAAGCAAGTTGTTAAATATTGGAAATAAATGAAGTTAGAAAGTCAGCTTACATCCTAAAAAGCTATATTATTAGATAAAAATTACAAAATTTCCTTGATTTATAAAGGAAATTATATTACTATAGTAAAAAGCTTGTAAAACCAAAAAAATATTTATAACATTTTCGAATACAAAACAACTTACAATTAACGTCAATCGTCAGAGTCTCGGAGAGTGGCGTTATCGAGGGGTCCGTCACCGCCTGTAACAAACAGGTGCTTGAAATAAAATACTTTACCTTCTAAGGAAATTATTCTTAGACAATTTTAACTGAAATATAGTGTACATAAAAGTTTAAATGGAGAACAAAGTGTCTGAACACTAGATTTTCCTTCCTTATTCTGTTATATGGAGTATGAGCTTTGATCATTGTGTAAGATTTTACATTGAAAATTGATTTTTTATATATGCCTAAATATGAACGTTGAAAACCTATATGTTGTATGTTGAAGCACTTTGTTATTCATTTATTTTTAATTCTATATTAAAAGCTAGTTCGGCGATCGTGGCACAATCAGTCAGAATCTAATTGTGAACGCGACGAATATAGGTTCAATTTTCAATTCGGGAAATTGATTTATTTTCATTTTCATCACTCTAGTGACGCTGCACTTTACCAGTGCAGCGTCGATTTCCGCCACCCAAAATGGTATGACTAAAGAAAGGGGGGAACTTGTGAAAATTGTCAGCGTTCTGTGTGCGTTTGAATGTGATTTGAACTCACAATTATCGTATTTATAGTCAGACACAATCTCATATATTATTATAATTATTATAAATTGAAATATAGTAAAAGTTTTTAACATTCGAAATTAATCGAAGAGCAAAATAAACTACAAAATATCATGTCCAAAAGAGATAATTCGTAAAATATCAATATTAAAATTATCGTAACAGTGTCATTTCATACATATTTAACATATCGACTTACTATCAGAATAATTAATACGTTGTTGTATGGAAAGTCAAAAGATTTAAATTTCACTGCGTAAATATATTTAATCTTTATATATCCAATGTGAACTCATTAAAAACATACTTATCATATTTCATATATTTTTTAGCATGACGTTTAATAATATATAGGAGAATAGTACTGAGAGAGATAAGTGTCAAAATACTTTGCTCTCTTTCCAAGACATTGTTTATTGACTGGCAGATCTTAACACCGTGCTTTGTCTTACCAAATTATTTCTTCCAATCTATTACATATACAGGCTACATTAAGTTGTTTTAAAATATGTATATTTTTATGACTGAGATTTTAACTCCTAACCATCGCTTATATACACTTGACTATAATAGCTATTATTTCGACAAACTTAGGTAGGTAGATTATTGTCTACACACACAAAATTAAAAGGCGACCTTTTATAGGAAATTATGAAAGATTAGAGTTTTATAAACAAATGGTCTTTGTCGTTCTGATCGAGATAAAAAAAGATCAAAAATATATAAGTAGATTCTGTAAATCCTTAAAGAAAATTAAAGACAAAAGAAATAATCCCATATTAAACAGTTCATTACCTGACAAGTAACTTCAGCCCCTAGATCAGCGCGTTGAAGCGTAAAGGATACGGCAGCTCGAGCTTCAGAATTGGCTAACAAGGCGTGAGACTTCCACCAAGACACTCTGGCAGCTGGACGACCTAGTAAATTATTGTTTAAACAATTAATTTATGTAATTTAAATTTTTGAGTTTCGTAAATGGCTTAGTAATTGCTTTTAATGTAGGTTCAATCCCTAACTATTGAAATTATAATTAAATTATTTTTTATTTTACCCAAATTAAGTATATAAATCATAGTATAGTGTTATCACTCACTGTCTCAAAAGTTTGATGAAAAGTGAGAAACAGTGTGTATTTACACTAAGTTTTAAACTTACTCTGACGTTTTCTAAGTAAATTTACAATTTAATAGTAAAGTATTATTTTAATTACAAATAGTAAATAGTTAATAATTACTTTATTCAAGCTTATTGATCATAGAGTAAAAAGATTTCTTCTCTAAAAAGCTAATATAAGGTCTTGATATATTTTTTATGTAAGGAAATTTAGGAATTAGTATGACAAGTCAATCCCTTGCAAAAGAATTTCATAAATTGAAATTCTTAAATGTTTCAATTTTAAATTAAGTATATAAGAATAAATTTCTATGCAGCTAAATCATAGATTAATATAAGCAATGAGACATTGACATATGTTTGGAATGACACTGGATTTTATTGGAACCAAGAAAAAACATTATTTTCCCAATATGTCCCACACATGGTGCTTTATCAGTTAAAAAAAGCGATAGTAAGCATGGCCAATTAAGGTAAAGCAAAAATGATATACTGTACAGTAAATGCTTAATATGTGTAACCCCAAAACCATATAGATGAATTTTGTAAGCAAATGATAACCTCTTACGAACATAACTGGATACACACACTTTATAGATATGGGTTAGGTATATCCAATAGAACACAAAGACCCATTAAGGATAATTTTCAGATAGGAAACTAATAGTTAATTCTATCTACCAGATAAATGCTAATACTTTATAGTGCAATTTCACCGGTCATAGATAAAATTTCAGATAGTAAGCTTAATATTGTCTCTGCTAGCTTTTTATCTGCTGCTATTTTTATAGTCACATCTGAGACTTGTGATAACAAATTAAGTTGCATATCTGCCAGATTTTCCTACGTGAACTTTATCAGGAAGTGGTGAAACCGGCGCTATATGTTTAGTATTTTTATATGAGACTTGTAAAACTAAAATATTTTGTTCATCTGCCTGACATATCCTCTTATCTAGAACATTATCAACAAGTGGTTAAAACGGCCCTAAATGCCCTAATGACCATAATAATTCTAAACAATTATTATAATTGCATGTTCTCTCAAAACCTTATGGTCCTGAAAGGATTAATTATATATAGAATAAACAAGAAAATAAAATAATACAAGCAAGTGTTAATACTAAAAAGCTCTATTTCTAAGCAATTGACTTTTGACATAAACATTTACATAGACTTATATAAAGTTTTTCTATCTTTAAATATTTCCATGATACAAGACATCGTAACAGTATTTGTGACAAGTCAATCCCCTCAAGCAATCTCATATGAAATTTTCTTTTATTCTAGTTTCAAATATAATATATAAAATTAAATTACCTAGTTGCTACATCATATTGTTATGTATGCTGTCATACATACATGTATTTTTTTATATAAACATAAGAAATTGCATTATACAAAAGCCAAGGAAAGAAAGGATTTCAATAATTGGCAATGAGACAGTTTAGTAGTTGCTAGTTCGATTTCCGCTTTAAGTTTCTTATGTTAGATTTGCCCATTATAAAGCCTATTAAGGTATACTACAATAGTTATTAAGTGATATGGTCTTAACGAACAATTAATACGACCATAGTTTTTCTATTCCATTTTTAGTATTGTTTCTTGTATGAGCATAATAAAGAGTTCTTGTTTTATTACGCTTGCTTAACGCTTTATTCCGCACATCGAAGATTCTTTGAGCGGGAATCCAACCCACACACCGTCACGCTTACAGGCAAACGCTACTCCACGATGGTGTTCAGACAATTTTTGTTATTATTATAATCATTATTAAAACATTAGGTACAGTGAGACAGCGGTTATGGATTTAATCCCTGATTGGGGGATTTGATTTTATCTTATATTTTTGCCACGAAATTACACTACATATGGAATTCTAGAATAAACTAGAGAGCAGAGTGTTTTACTTTCATATTCACCTTTTAAATACTGTAAAGCTGTAACAAAAACGTGAAACTAATTCAAAAACAACAGCGCTAAAGCAACACATTCGTACATAATAAATAAGGGAACGCTACCTTAATTTTGGGAAAACAACCCACTACTAAATCCAAAGGGAAAAGAAAATAACACAAATAATAAACGAAACTGGAAATGAGCTACGAATAGACCCGTAAAGAGTATAAAACAAAAGGACGCTTGTCTCAAAATACTGACAAGAAATTCATAGACGGATAAACAACAATGATGGCTGGAGTAAGAGATTGTGTATAATTTATAAGATAAAAATTCCTTTTTGAATCTCAAGAATCTAAATCTTTTATTTTCTGGGATTACGGAAGCTTAGTGTTCAGAAACTGTGTTACACGTTTGGTTCCAATTCAAGACTGGAACCCAAGCTGTGCATTTTTTTTTTTTGGTATCGGGTTGAAAAATCCTCATGGAGTCCCTCCATCTTTGGGGAAAGGCAAAGGGGACTGTCAGACTCTTACTGACTAAAAACCAACCCGCATTTCTCATGTACCCATATGCGAAGGGTTTGGTATCACCGAAGCATTCGTCGCCATCCCCCCCCTATGCGACACAGGTACTTCCCAAAACATCCGTGTACCCAAGCCGTGCTTTGTCTTTTGCAAGGGCTAGTGTAAAGCCCATTTTTTTTTTCATTAAAATAAATACTAAACAAAATTATACTAACGTGACGAAGTTAAGCTTTTAACATTATATTTAAAGTTTGACAGAAATCTCAACAATGTTTTAGGTAGTTTAGTCTCATAAATTTAATATAATGAAACTGTAATACCATAGCGACAGCGTCTAGTAAGACTCTACACAAAACATTTGTGGGTTCCATTCCATATGAGGGGAAAAAATGATTTATTTTTCTCGCTTTAGTAAAAATACCAAGAACCGCTGAATTCCATTACTAAACAAGCGATATTTAGAAAATTCGGTGATGAGTAGCAATCCGCTTGCCACTCATCACCGAATTTCTCATCACTGAATTTTGTCTAAACATTAGTTTACCTCTTCCCACCGTGCTATATGGAATATAAAGAATTTTGAATTTAAAGAAAAAGCAAAAGCTTTCTCAACCACAAATCATTTCCGCTGCCTCCTGTCAATCGTATCAACTAAACAACCATTTCGCTAAACAACCCTTGAAGTCCCAACAAAAGGTGCATGATATTTGATAAGGGTTGGAACGCTTTGGCAAGGTGATGCTTAATTAACAAAGCCAATTGTTCTAACAAGTACGCTATAGAAGGTATTATGTCTATTGTTTTAACTATCCCTATCCCTAATTCTTTCCCCCGTGAAATATTTAATTTGAATTCGGCATATTTCAATTAAAATCATTGTTTATGGCCTTTTCGTTGATTTCCTAAATTATACTTGTTCTATGTTTGTCAATATAATGATTCCAACCTTTTGTGTTAATTCAAATTTAATTTATTGTTTATATACCCTCAACAATCTTAATCATTATTTGCGCTAAAATAAATTTATTGGAATGTGCGCGATTCTATTTGCTCCGAATTCAATATTTTGTCTAATGAAATGGGCAAATTAAAAATATTTTATATGACACATAATTGATGTTATTATATTTCTCGATTGATTGGTTGGCGGTGATCCCAACATAAAAACAATTTTAAATACTAATTTACAAATTCGTACCAACTACTGTTCCTGAGATTATCACGATCAACCAAACTTACATGCGAAGTTACTTACATTAAGTAGAAACAACGAAAATTTATTACATACATATATACACTTAGGTAAATTTATCTCCTTAAATATCAAATACAAAAGCTTCTATTTATCGTCCGATATCCATCTTCTACTGTACATAAAATTATTCGCAAGAATGCTCGAACAGATTTAATACAAAATCTTCTACATTTCGATGAAACTTTTTTGGACGCTTTCCAAAGGAGTCCGGATGACAGCTACGCTCTATACTATACTTTCTTCTAAAGCAACGAAGTTGTTATGGAAATTTCGACACAAAGTAAATATTTTGTATGAGCTTATAAAAAGCTCTGTTAATGACTAATTTTATATTGGAAGATCCCTGTCGATACTTCATCGAAATTATTAACGTCATATATTTTTTTCTAAACTAGTAACTCTTAAAGTTAGCAGTATCCACCAAATAAACTCTGCAATTTAATATTTAAAATTAATATTATTAGAATAAGTAGTTAGTTGGTTCAAATACAAGGAAAATAATTGAAGAAATTAATATATCATGCGTTCTTTTTGCAATCTTTTGACATCTATGACAGTAGAAATTTTAAAACACACTATTGTAGAAAGTTAATTAGAATGTTTTTTTTTGCAATTGTAATATTAAAAGCATGAGTCACTTGTCAAGTAATCTATTAACGACACATATCCTAAGCTGATTATTTTTTAACTCCACGCTCAGGCAGAGAGATTCTAGTATTAAGTATTGGCGGTACTCCGATCTCTGTTGTCCGTCTTTTAAGACGTTGTGTGCTCAATAACGTGCTCAATCTTGCGTGAGAAAATGAAAAGATATCATTTTTAAGTATTTTTCTATCCTCAGTGAGGGTTAACATTTTAAAAATTATAAAAATATTTAATAAAAATAACATTCTCTCTTGCCGAACGATTGTTCATTGTAATGATCGTGGGTACGGTAATTTGTAAAAATCTCCCTACAGAGATGCTAACCATGAAATAATTAGTATAAAGAATACAAGAATTATATGAGGCTTTAGCGGTCAGAGCGCTTGCACGGCTTGCAAGAAACGTCTACTTTTTTCTATCGTAAGTGTGGATTAACACTTTAAAAATCATGAAAATAAAAAAATACTTCAAGTGGGAATCGAATGTTATACTGCCACATCATGGCAGGCCTAAGAAGCAATACATATGTATGTAGTAACGTCTTTGGCAATACATAAATAATTAATTATACTGCAACACCGCTCAAGTCAAGAAACTTGCGCGGCATGTCAATGTTATGCGAATATGTCAATCTATGCAAAGACAGTTCATCGCTTTGATCTTCTATAACGATAATGAAATGCAGAAGCTTAGTTAAGTTAGAATTGATTATATAGGACCTCATATCAGTATGTGGGTTTATATATATATATATATATATATATATATATATATATATATATATATATATATATATATATATATATATATATATATATATATATATATATATATATATATATATATATATATATATATATATATATATATATATATATATATATATATATATATATATATATATTGGTGAATGGTGGTGATAGCCAAATTTGCTATAATTAATGATGAAGCAATTATCAGTCCATTGGTAATGTAAATGAAGTTAATATAAATTTTAATTTAACTTTCCTTTCTACTACATAGATGTAGTAGAAACATTACAAATTTTCTATACTATAATTAAGAAGTTACTCTGTATGATACAAGGTTCGCATTTATTTTTTTTATGGAGGCAACGAAATGTGAAGATATAAATAAGCCAATATAATTTGAAGGTTCGTTGATAAGGCTGACTTAAATTATAAAAGAACTCCAAGAACTAAAGTTCAAATGCTTTTGCTTTGAACTTTTATTTAATTAAAAAAATACATCTCTTGCTTAATGTAACAGTGCTATAAGTAATAATAAGTCGTATACATAAAATATACTTAAAGAAAACATAAAAATTTAAACGCAGCGATTTGAACCCGCGCCTCTTGCACGGTTTAAGTATTATTTTTTCCATTTTTAGTGTTCATTTTTAGTGTGTGTGTGTGTGTGTGTGTGTGTGTGTGTGTGTGTGTGTCTGTGTGGGTGTGGGTGTGGGTTTGTAAGAAAAAAAAAATAGAGGCACAAATTGTTAATAGAACTATTATAAATTTTAATTTTTAATTTTTTTAGACTCGACACCTACATTAATCTAAAAATCAGTAAAAAGTATCTAAAAAAAACAATATATTAAGTAATTGGTATAATTCACAACATAAACAGATAAATATTCAAAGTTATGATTGCTTTGAAATTTCAAAAGCTCACCTCCAACAGCAACGCAAGTTAGATTGACTTCAGTACCCTCATCGTACGGTCCGAGCACGCCGCCTTTGATCTCTTCTCCAGATTGATCCAGAATGAGAAGGCGTTCTGGAGGAACTGTGAAATGGATTACTTATTAATATGCAGGTCTCTTCTGTTATTCAACTTAACCAATTATATATATATATATATATATATATATATATATATATATATATATATATATATATATATATATATATATATATATATATATATATATATATATATATATATATATATATATATATATATATATATATATATATATATATATATATATATATATATATATATATATATATATATATATATATATATATATATATATATATATATATATATATATATATATATATATATATATATATATATATATATATATAAATATATATATATATATATATATATATATATATATATATATATATATATATATATATATATATATATATATAACAATATAATAATAAAAAATCGAGATACAGCGACACACTGGCTGACTGAACTGTGTCATGATAGTTATCGATTTGGTTCCCAGTCAGTATTTTAATGTCTTTGCTCTTGCAACAAGTAAAAGTGCAGCGTTGAGAACTGCAACTGGGTTACTAGTTAGGCAGAAATTTAAAGATATAAAAGCTAGAAATATTTATATTTTATCTTTTATTATATCATCTTGGTACTATATATGAGGTATGAAACAAATATTAAAAATTCTTCAAATATGAAACTTTTCTTTACTTATTAGAAAGTTACAAAATACTTACTAAGAACAGTGAGGTTTAGTCTTGTATTTTTGGTGGGTGATTTGATGAAATCCACTCTACATCTGTACTGGCCGCTGTCTTCAGGCCTAAACAAATTAATATTTTTTTATCTTAATCTCGCTCGTTGCAGAGTAGGCAGGGGGAACTGCAGGGATCGTGGGAACCTAGTGCTAAGACATATAGCGCTCCACTTTTCTCCTTACGAGGCTTTGCATGTTGAGTGGCGGAACTCAATGTTACACATGGATAATTTTATTCTCACTTTATTCGAAAATGGAAATGAAATTATCCATCCTTTCTGAATGGGAATCGAATCCACAAATTCACGATTACAGACAATCGCTGCGGCTCTGCTCTACAACTAAAACATAGCACATTAACAATTACTTAAAAATACTAATATTTTAGAAACATTAATCAGAATTAAATATATATATATATATATATATATATATATATATATATATATATATATATATATATATATATATATATATATATATATATATATATATATATATATATATATATATATATATATATATATATATATATATATATATATATATATATATATATATATATATATATATATATATATATATATATATATATATATATATATATATATATATATATATATATATATATATATATATATATATATATATATATATAATATAGGTGGCAAACGCGCTGACAGATCACCTGATGGTAAGTGAATACTGCCGCCCATGGACATTTGCAACACCAGAGGAGCTACAAAATGCGTTGCCGGCCTTTTAAATGGGAATACGCTCTTTTTTTGAAGGTCTGCAGGTCGTATCTGTCCGGAAATACCGCATGCGGCAACTCATTCCACAATTTTGTGGTGCGGGGCAGAAAATTTCTGCTAAATCGTACAGTTGTACTCTGCCAACTGTCAAGGTGGTGGGGGTGGTGGAGTTGTCGCATAGATCGATAACGGAAAGAGGCGGCAGGGATCAGTCCGAACAGTTCTTCAGAGCACTCCCCATGATATATGCGGTAGAGAATGCATAGCGAGGCTACATCTCTACGCAGTGCCAAGGAGTCGAGCCGATCAGAAATCTTTTCGCAATCGACAATTCGAGTCGCTCTCCTTTGAATGCGGTCTAGAGGGAGAAGCTGGTACTGGGGAGCCCCTGCCCAAAGATGTGAACAGTATTCCATGTGAGGCCGAACCTGAGCCTTGTAAAGTTGCAGGCGGTGAGCCGGCGTGAAATACTGTTTCGATCTATTGAGCACCCCGAGCTTCTTCGAGGCTAATTTAGCCTTACCCTCCAGATGATCACAAAACTGGACTTCGCTCGATATGTCAACGCCAAGAATTCCGATATTGGCTGAGGCAGTTAGAGGAGTGCTTTCGAAACGGAGCGATACGACAAATGGCAGCTTTTTAGCGGTGAACGCGCAAACTTGTGTCTTCTTGGGGTTAAATTGGATCAGGTTTAGTTTACCCCAGTCTGATATTTCCTGAAACGAAGTTTCAATTAAAGACACAAGTTTGGTTCGGCTTTCAATGACGTTTTCCCGAGAAATGTTGGCGCGGCCGGTGTATAAAGCATCACCTGTGCTGTCATCCGCATAACAATGAATGCCACTCATTTGCAGCATATCATTAATGTGCAAGAGGAACAGCGTGGGTGATAGCACACAGCCTTGCGGGACACCAGCATTAACGGACATGAGATCGGAGCATTCGCCGTCGACTACGACCTTTATGCTTCTGTCAGTTAGGAAACTGGTGACCCATTCACATAATTTCTCAGGAAGCCCATAGGAAGGTAGCTTTGAAAGTAGTGCTTTATGCCAAACCCGATCGAAGGCCTTCGCTATATCCAGACTAAAAGCCACAGCCTCGCCCTTACTCTCGATGGCTTGTGCCCAACGATGTGTCAGGTATACTAGGAGATCACCAGCCGAGCGACCCTGACGGAAGCCGTACTGATGGTCGCTAAGCAGCTGGTGATCCTCAAGGTACCGTAGGATCTGGTTGTTAATAATGGATTCCATTATTTTCGAGAGCAATGAGGTTATGGCTATTGGCCTGTAATTGGTCGGATCTGAGCGGTCACCTTTTTTAGGGATCGGGTGCACTAAAGCTGTCTTCCATGAAGACGGGACTACGCCAGAGGAATAGGAAAGCCGAAAAAGTCGCGTTATTGCCGGTGCCAACTCCGGAGCACACGTCTTTAGAACAATGGGAGAGATTCCATCGGGCCCGCTCGATTTGTGGACATCCAGGGATAGCATTGCTGACCGCACTGCTTTTTGGTGGAATCGGATGTCCGGCATAACAAAGTTGCACCGTGGTATTATCGGCGGGTCTTGGCCCTTGTCATCCAGGAATGAGTTGGACGCAAAGAATTTGCCCAGGAGGTCGGCTTTCTCCTTTGCGTCGTGGACCAATGAATCATCTCCCTTGAGCAAAGGTGGTAGAGATGGCGTACAGAAATTTCCCTGGACGGCTTTAGCGAGGGACCAAAATGCACGAGTTCCAGACGGAAGACGCTCTAGTCGCTCGCCAATCCTGGAGGTGTACAAGAACTTCGCCCTAGCAATGTTAAATATTTCACACAGTAAAGAAATATGAACGAATAAAAATTCTTTACCCAAAATATATTTAATTACAATAATGGAAGTATTATTAAATTAAAGTGAACAAAACACACTAGGAGATCCCTATACAAATCAAAATAAACACGCAATGTCAAAGCTTTTGTTTTATCACGTATCACGTTTCGCCTATATTGTGTTCAACATAAAAAAGTACCAGATTTTTTGAATGTTAAAAGCTTATTATTGTAAAGTATAGTACAAAATGATTTTATTAATATGGAAATTGTTTTAATTTTTAGACTTTTGTAAAATCTTTTGTTTAAATTATATTTTAATATAAATTATTATTAAAATCTTGGTATGTCTGATTATACACACGAAACTTGAGTGTTTTGAGGACCGTCGTGGCGCAGAGGCGCGACGTCTGCCTGTAACGCGATGGTTTCTGGGTTCGATTCCCAGTCGGGGAAGACAAATTTTTCTATTTCCATTTTCTTCGCTCTGGTAAACTAGGCAAAGCGCGGCGTTGAGTTCCGCTACTCAACACGCAATGCCTCGAAAAAGGCGAAAAGCGAGGACGGAGAAAGCAGGGACTAAGCAACGGAGTGTCTTAACACTAGGTTCCCACGGTTACTGCGGTTCCCTCTGCCTACCCTGCCATGTGCGGGATAAAGCGTGAAACTATAAAAAAAACTTGAGTGTTTAATGTCTTTACATAACAATATTTATCTATATAACTGAAGAAAAAATATATTATTCTATATTAATATAAAATATTTTTAACTATTATATTTATAGATTTACCTTAACTTAGTTACAATTAATGCCGCAACAGTGGTGGTGCGAAACGTAGCTCGAGTGGATAACGTCGAGGGGTCTGACCAGTGTGACGTCACTCCATCTCTTGTATCAAATCTGTAAGGAAAATTATATTTAATACATTGAAAATGAAACATTTCGTTCTCTACTTTCTTATTCTCTACACATTGATTGTTTTCAGACATTGAGGCGGAAATCAACACCTCGCCGTCTTCTGTTAAATCGCCAGCTTAGACTGTCACTTGCAAACTGACTAACTTATTTTATTTTAGGGTAGGAATAAAAAAATATAAGCATAATCACTTGAACCGTTACTTATATATATATATATATATATATATATATATATATATATATATATATATATATATATATATATATATATATATATATATATATATATATATATATATATATATATATATATATATATATATATATATATATATATATATATATATATATATATATATATATATATATATATATATATATATATATATATATATATATATATATATATATATATATATATATATATATATATATATATATATATATATATATATATATATATATATATATATATATATATATATATATATATATATATATATATATATATATATATATATATATATATATATATATATATATATATATATATATATATATATATATATATATATATATATATATATATATCTACTGTCTAAGCAACAAAAGATTTATATCATTCAATATTTAAAGTAATTCCTCTATATAACAATCTACGATCTATATTAACATATAATTCCAATTTGTCAACGTGATTGCGTTGAACATAAACTATCAATGCGTGTACCGTTGACGTGTTGCTTTCCCTCACAAATAAGCCGCCGAAAATATATAATATGAATTTGAGGACCATCGAAGTGCAGTGGCACAGTGTCTATTTATAAATATTATGGTTGTGGGTTCAATATGTTTTTATGGATATTATCATTATATTGCTCTGGCAATAAGACAGCTCATTTTATTCTGCTACTATATCGACACTAGGCTCCGTTTATGAAGTTGGTAAAAGTTTATTAGTACTTATATAAAAGGTAGTTTTATTGTTAAATATGTTGTTTGTTTCTAAGTTGACTTATAAAATAGAAAATTTTATATTTATACAACTTTTAGGGTTCCATAAGGCGATATGAAATTAGAAGATTAGAAGGCGATATGAAAGATATGAAATTAGGCATATTCATGAGATATGAGCATTTTTAATATATATTGTACTTTACGCTAACGGAATTACTCGCACTTGAAGTATTAAAGTTAACTCTTTCTTAGTATATTTTAATTAAATGTATAATATCATAAATTTATTTGTAAACGTCATATGTAACCAGCCTTACCCTATAAGTATAATCCCCTCAATACCGCCGTCTAGAAGCTAATAACTTAATCAAAGCTCCACTCCAACGTGATGGAAGGATTTAAATGACATCCACGTTCACGTTCACGTTAACGTTGTACCGTTGTAGAGCATATGTTAGAAAATAATTTAATTTTTTTATATTAAGTTACTATGTACTAGTGGTATATTTAACATTCTGTTTTTGTTTTTAATGCTATTAATGCTAAAATTCTAAGTTCCCGCTGTACAGTAAGCGGAGAACAGAGAGTTAAAATCCATTCTCCTCTTTCTGCTTTAAAGATTTAGGAAACAAATTATTTTATTTACTCGCTCAGGTAAAAATAAAAAAACCTGGCGTTGAGTTATATCACAAAACAGGCGATATCGAGAGTGAAAAGTGGAAAATTGAAAATTTAAGCACAAAGGTCTTTGTTAACCCTATTTATATTTATTCCAATTAATGACTAATACGCGAGACTCAACTGCGCCCGTGTAGATTCTAACATTAATATTTATAAGCTATAATATATAACCAGCGTATTAAAAACACATTTTTGTTATCGTCAATGTTCAAAGAACACCTGTCTTTAGTTCAGAATGCATGGCACGTATTGATATTTCTTGTTAAAACGTACTGAATACTATTAGACGTTTGTTAGGTGGCTTAAATTTATTTTATATTATCTATATATTATTGTATAAACATAACGAGTTCCGTTCAAATTCAAATAATTTTACTCAAAATAGGTTAATTTTTTGTATGTCAAAAACATTATTATTGGATCACTAGTTAATGCCTTAGACTAGAAAAAATAGGGCGCGAGAAACACAGCAGGACATTTTTGCACATATTACCATTAGAATTTTTCCAATAATTCATTTTTAGCAATGATACGTTTGTACTTTACTGAAGCATTTCATTCCCAAGATATGTTGTCGTTTAAAAAATCAATTATTAAATTGTAACCTTTAGCACACAAATGTCTTTTCACAGTTCTTTTAAATTATGAATAATCTTATACGTCCAACAATGCTCTATCATTGTTGGACGTATAAGATTATTACTCGTAAAAGCGTACTGACTGTCCCTTAAAAGAATTAAGAACTCGTTGCAATCTAGTAACAAGCGCTATAAATTTAAGCCTATTTCTATATGGAAAATGAATAATATACTTATTTAAATTGTTAAAACTGTGCGGTTCGATGGGAACTTTTTACCACATACCACATAACTGTGGAATAACCTACCGGTGGCAGTGTCTCTGGATTAATGTGACATAGGTACCTTCAAAAACGCTTCTACCTCCACCTTAAAGTCCAACAATGCACCAGTAACACCTTTAGTGTTACACAGGGCCCTGGGCGTTAGTGATTACTTACCATCAGGTGACCCACATGTTCGCATGTCTTGCCTATATATGCTTGTTACATTACAAAATTATTTTTCTTTGCACGTTGAAGCACGGTGTTTTTGTGTTTAGTTATCCAAGTACTGAGATATCACCTGATTAAGTCTTTATTGGAGAAATATTCATTTTAAATATTTTCTAAAGAATATTTCCAGATCCAAAGTATTTTGGTAATATATACAGGATGAAGTGAGCAATAAATATGTATGTATTTTTTTTATTATAATTTCAGTTTTGTGTAAAATAAACAAATGTTTATATCTATATTTAACTTAAAAATGCTTAGTGTTTTCCGATGTTTATTTCGTTACAAGGCTTCATCTTGATACAGTAGTGAAAAGTCACTATACTTTACTATTATATTTAAAACCTTATTCACTGGAATCACTGTAGTAATTTGCTTTAATATCGTACAACTCGAATTTTAATTATAATTGTCAAAAACAATATAAGCTAATCGGTGAATCTAATTAAAAATTTTACACAATTTCATACTGAGAGCTCTTCAAGTGTAGTAGACATAACTTGTCTGTAACAGATATTATTATTTTAAATGGAATATTTATACTTATAATTTAGAATGGGGACGGAGAAAGCAGGAACTAAACAACGGAGTGTCTTAACACTAGGTTCAAATGGTTCCTGCAGTTCCCTCTGCCTACCTTGCCATGTGCGGGATAAAGCGTGAATATTTATAAAAAAGTTAAAAAAAGTTTTAGACATTTGTATATTCGCTTTATCCCAATCATAGCAGCAGAGGGAACCATAGGAACCCTGGGTGGCAAATACTAAGTCACTCCGTTCCCAGGTTTCCACCTTATCAAGGCATTGCGTTTTGAGCAGTGGAACTCAACGCCGCTGTAATTGGGTACTAAAAATGAATTTAAATTCATACATACGCATTCATCTACGATGACAAAGCTATTCGTTAAATTATAACAGTCTCTCAAATGTAGGTTTAAGTCAGCTCTCTATAATAATTTATCCATACTTGTCACTCAGAATGAACACTGTATGGAACATATGTTAAGATTTACAACGTTACAAGAACTAGGGCATGTCACAAACGACATTTCTCAAAACGGTTAGGTCGGTTTTCTATTATAATTCATAGCCATATTTGGTAAGAAAAGTAACGGCAATGATTGGTTTGTTGAGCAAGTTTTATAGATTTTATAAATCATTGATAGAGGAATGCCGACAGCTTTAAATTAATGAGTTGTATTTCAAAGTATTTTTTTGGTTTCCCGATATATTCTACATCAAAACACTCCGTTTTTTCTGCGTGTTTAATAGCGGAGCTCAACGCCGCTCTTTGTCTTGATACCAGAGATCGATCTCTTTTAGAAGAGTAGGCAGAAGCACTACATTCCCTGTTTTTCACTCTTAATATTACAAGAAATAAGAATATTTATAAATAGGTCAAAATTATTAATAGAATTCCCCTTATCTCGATAAAAATACATTAAAAATTTAAACCTTGTATAAAACATGAAAAATACCATCAAAGACATAAATACACAGATTCAAAGAAATTCAAAGACATAATAAAGCATAAATTGTCTTAAATAGAAATAATATAAAGAACATCTTCTCTCTCATCTCATCCAGGGAGAATCACATTGTTTTACTATTTGCTATAGATTATTGATTAATAATCAATGTACTAGTAATGATGCTACGATATCCCCGAAATAACCTATTTGGTTGATAATTAAAACGCCTAAGGATAAAGCTTTGTAATCCTAAATTTAATAGATTATATGCCACGAGCATTAGCTAAGTTATCACATTATATACATGCAGTACGTGTAAAGTAAGATAAAAAAATAATGTATATATGTACATATTACATTATTTTTTTATCTTCACGCTTTATCATGCATAGCAGGTTAGGCAGAGGGAACCGCAGGAACTCTGGGTTAACCTACACTACCGTCCAAAAGTTTGAAATCACCCTAATTTCCGTCGACAGAAAAACTATACCGCAATAAATCCATCAAAAAACATATTGTTATTGGAGATTAGTATTTTTACGATCGTACTCACAACAATATTTCACAAAAACACTAATTCAAAATTATCAGTTTTGAGTTCAGTGTGATTTGTGACGTGTGACTCATAAAATGGCGAAAAGAAAACAGATTTAACTCAAACAGCGGAGTGCTATCTGTACTTTGGGCGAAGAAGGGTATTTTTTGCGCCAAATCGCAGAAAAGGTCGTTGTTTCGTACAAAGGTGTACATTATACTCTTGTACGAAAAAGAGCAACTGGAGGAAATCAAGATCGAAAGAGATCTGGACGTCCTAAATATATAAATAAGCAGGAAGATAACTTCGTTGTTACGTTATCAAAACGAACAACGATTAACTGCACCTCAAATTACGATAAATTATTAGTCAGTTTTAATAAGAACTGTAAAAAGACGTTTGCTATCTATTGGTCTAAGAGGATGTCTAGCAGCGAAAAAACCCAGATTGACTAGTGTTCATAAAAGAAAAAGACTGGAGTGGGCTAAAACATATAAAAACTGGACAGAAAAAGACTAGAAAAAAATCTTTTGGACAGATGAGAATTTCAAATTTTTGGATATAATAGATAGAGTTTTGAGCGCCAATCAAAAGAGGAGCAAGCTTTAGAAACGTCGACTGTGCAGACTGTTAAGCACGGCGGTGGCAGTGTAATGGTTTTGGATGCTTTGGCAATAATAAACTCGGCCACCTGATCAAAATCGCCGGAAAACTGAATAATTTAAATCTATGCTATCTGAAAATATTTGAATGCCATTCCCTTTGTAATTAATGTGATTGATCGTAAATTTTTTTTTTAACAAAATATAGACGAAGCATTGGTCTAAATTTTGCCAGGCGTTTTAGCAAAAACGATATGAAGAAGTGGCCTTCACAATCGCCAGATTTGTCTCCGATTGATTAGTATGGGATGAACGTGATAAAAAAGTGAAGAACCGGTGTCCATCGAGCTCAGCACAGTTGTGGGAATATTTACTGAGAGAATGGAAGTCACTGGACTCTGAATACTTTAATAAATTAATCAAATCAATGAGTAAAATTTGTGAACAAGTAATAAAGAATAAGGGTGGCCATTTAGACGAAGGTAAAATTTAACGAAAAGTGTTAACTTTTGTTCTTAATTGTCCTAAATATATTTAACTGAATGCTAATCTATGATTTGATTAAGATCTAAGTGTAATAAAGTACATTCTACACATATAGTCGATTTAATTAAAGTTACCCTATTGATTCCAAACTTTTGGACGGTAATGTAGTTATAAAACACCCTGTTCCCTGTCTTCTGTCTTCCGTCTTCCTTTAGAGGCTTTGCATGTTAATAGGTGGAATTCAACGCCGGGCTTTTGCCATGTTTCCAGAGCAAAAAAAATGAAAAATGAAATAATCCACCCTCCTCAAATGAAAATCGAACCCACAAACCGGCACGTTTACGATGGTTCTCATTTATTATATTATTATTAATTATAATGAAAAAATAGCTTGACGGCGTCATGCTTATATCAAAAAGGGAATCTAGTATTAAGACTCTCCATCTTTCATTCTCCGTCCTCCAATTTCCACTCGATTCTGAGACATTGCATGTTAAGTGACAAATCTAAACGCAACGTTTGGTCTTTTTGGAAAGAACATCATCGTGTTTATATTTTGTTTTAGGGAACAGTTTTAAATTTCACGACTTCTACACTTAAATTATTTAAAAACACTTTTCGGTATTCCATGGTATACTTGTAAAAGTTATACTTTAGTATAGTATACAGTAATAATAAAGTATACTCACGTGTATATAGGTGTTTCATGCCCCTGTTTGTACCATATAACGAGCCCCATGCTATCCCCACGGAGGGCAGGAGTGACGTCACAAGGCAGTTCTACTTCGTTGCCCACCGCCGCATGAAGGGACTCTATGGCCGCTGGAACAATAAATGTACATTAGAATTGTATTTATTTTACTACTAACATATATTATATTAATATTTGTATCAATCTTAGCATTAAACTCAGATTATGTAAGCATAAGGTAAAGTTATTGGTCTTGAAAACTGCAAATACAACTAAATTTTAGAAACTAAGCACGGGTAATTGTGTGTGTGTGTACATAGGTTACATAGGTTGATTTAAAAGAAATATTTTCTTGATACATATGATATAAACAGAACTAACTGATATACTCGTATATACCTATATTTACATGTCTTATAAGAATTTTTTTTTTTTTGATGGGCTCTTGATCATTTTTTTGATTACGTTGTGAATTCGATCACTAATTTGTACGAGTGTAGTATATCATGTTTAAATTTGTTTACGTATAATAAAAGCTAAATTAATTTGAAACGTGCAGAAGTGACGTCACAAGGCAGTCAATATCTTAAGACACTTAATATGATCATACTACATACACAAACAGCAATATATAGTGTAATAAATGTATAGCGTATTCTATAAATTACTCTATTTGTGTTTATATATCTAAAACTATATATATATGTTTGTATATATCTATGTACACATACAGTATCGCGGTAAACAGTTCACTGGGCAGCATCGTGTTCCGGTTGAGACATTGAGACGATATGACGGATGCTAGGACCCATCCAGTTATTACCACGATGCTTGTGTTAATGCTCTCATTAATTTATAAATATAAAATATTAGCATACATATATAATAAATATTAAGTTTAAAAAACATTTTTATCGACAAATATCACAAACGTTTAAAGTTGTTTAAAAAGAAAAAAATATATGTGGTCTAAAGTGATCCTGAAAAATACAAAAAAAAACACAAAATACAAATGACATTTTAACCTCAGAAATCATAGCAATTGAACGTCCTAGTTAATAGGCTCAAGCTAAATAAAATTAAAGTTAATTATACTTACTGCTTATATACATGTATACTTTAATTTTTACCAACTTTAACATTGCAAAAACCTTAAATGTCTTTCAAATGTTGTGTTTGAAGTAACACTATATTTTTTATATTTGAAAATATTTCATTATAAAGCCGTGTTTCGTGACTTGTTATAGTTTTGCCATAATTTTTTCAACGTTTATGTGTTTAATATATGTAGTGTAGATCATAAGTTATATAGACCTATAAGTTTGTTAAGTAGGTTTCAGAATAAATTTAAGTATAATCCAATTTATAATTAAATTATTTAACTTAGTTAAATATGTATTATTCTCCATTTTTTTGGAGAACACGGATTATCTTAAATCTATCTTCTTAGTATATAGTCCTACGATTTCTGTGTCTATCTTACTGTGTGTTCAAAAATTAGATGTAAATGTATTTTATTTTTATTTTTAGTATCACGTACATAAAGGGAACTACATAAATGTAGAAGGCCTAGAACCTAATTTGAAGACACTCCAATATCCCAACTTTTGCCTTTCAAGATTTTCAGCGTTGGCGTTGGGGCAGATGAAAGGAAAACAAAAAAATCATTGAAATAAATTATTTAACACATATTATTAATAATTTAAAATACTAGTTTCTAAGATAAGCACTTACAACCAAACAAACTCTTCAACTTAATACCTTTTTATTCTAGAAGTAAAAAAATGAGCCCAATTCTTGTAAGTAACCTAATATTTTGTTAAAGCTTAATTAAATGGATTGCTCCAGAATACAGACCAAAACTCACTTTCATGTATTTCGAAAGGTCCCTACCCGGCTTTGCTGTGACTAACTTATTCATAATCAGTTTGTACTAACAGTTTTTGTCATTGTTTCATCCAGATTGCTTTCGCGAATCTGAAAGTTTCCTTACTTCAGTACCAGTAGGAAATTTTGTTATTAATTAAAATTGTTGGTAGTTTCGTGTACCATAACAGTATGTACAAACATGTATTCCAGTTTTAATATCGCTTTCAAGATAACAGATGTGGAGCCTTTTTAATTAAAAACTTGTATTTTCTACTCGGTTAGTTTATTGAATGCGTCAACGTTTACATTTTATTTTATGTATATATGGGCACAAATCAATATGCATTTTAGGATTTTACTGTTTCGAAAGTATTTAGTACAGAACTTAATGTTTAATTATTAAAATCAGTGATACCTATTTGTAATGTTAACTTCTTTATGGTTTTATTTTCGAATATTGAATATAAATGTCATTTCTTAAATAAAATAAAAAAGGAACTTATTATGTAAAGTTGATCTCTTCTGGGTTAATATGACACGAGAATAAACCAATTGATATTAATCTGTTATGTTACTGTGAAAAATTGACTCCTAGCAGCGAAACTCTGGCCTAGCGCCGACATATACTATTGTATAAATATTATAAACTATATAATGATTTGTTTAAATGCTTTTAAAAATAAACTTATTATATATTAGACAATATTAAGTAGCACTAGCCATTCCATGTATCAAATATCAATGTATGTGTTTAACATTATTTAATCTCATATAAGTGAACCTATGTATGTTCTTGTGAGAATAAAGATCTTTAACCTGATAAAACAAAAATATCGAAATCCTAACTATTCTTGTTTGTCTGTTCACAATAAACTTGAAAACTATTAGACAGATTTTCATACAGTTTTCGATAACAATAGTTCAAATGTTAGAAAAAATTCAGCCAATCGATACTTCTTATTGAAAACGGTAATATCTTTTGAGTTATAAAAGAGAGTATAATGGAATTGTACCTCTTTGTAAAACTCCGCAATGGTATATTTCTATCCTCCAAGGATAGCCACAATAATTATTATTTGTCTTTACATATTACAAAAAACGATGGGCTATTTATGAACATATTTGTAGTAATACAGTATTAATCCTTATTAAATTAAATGTGTTAGATATGTTATGAATTTAATGTAAATTATTAAAGCTCTTAAAAAGCATGAGGACTCCCCGGAGAGCATGCATGAAGAGGTTAATGACAGTGGACGAGGCGAAAGAGGTATGCAGGGACCGCAGCGTTTGGCGCTCCGTTCTCTCTGACTACCCCGCTAGGGATAGAGCGTGATGTTATGAATGTATGTACGAGTATGTATTAAAGCTCTTGATAAAATATATACCGCTTTATCAATATTTATTACTCGAGCTCTCGAAGATCGATTTGCTTTTTGTATTTTGACACGATTTCGTTTAAATATTTTTATTGTAGTTTTATATTCTTTCGTTTTTGCAACGTAGTATCAATTTTTTTTTTAAATAAGTAACATTAATAAGATCCAAGAAAGGTCTAAGGATTGGTCTCTCATCAATGTAACTAATTGATAAAATAATTAAAACATTTTTAAGTTAAAATATATTTATTTGTACAAGATTTCATTGTAAATATTGGCAATGAAAGCATAGTGTACCTTTATTTAGTATATATTTTTTTAATATACACAAAATGATTCAATCGTTTTGAATCATTATCTGAAAAATAAAAAACACAATTTGATGTCCTTTCAAGTTATATAATTTCAAACCAAACGCAACTCTTTTTCAGGTTTATTTATTAAGCAAACGAAGCCGCGACCGAGTCATTAGTATAGTATAAAACTTAAGATTTGACATATAAAGAAAAGAAAGAGCATCCCAGATCATCGTGGCGCAGAAGAGTATCGACTACTTATGACGGTTTGTGAGTTCGATTCCCGCTCGCGGAAGATGGATTTTTCTATTACCATTTTCTTCGCTCTGGAAACAAGCCGCCACTCAACACGTAATGAAAAAATTGGAAAGTAGGGACGGAAAAAGCAACGTAGTGTCTTAACACTAGGTTCCTATGGTTTCTGCAGTTCGCCCTGCCTACCCTGCCATATGCAGGATAAAGCGTGAAAACATAAAAAAAGAGTAGTCGTGTTACTAAGTGGCTTATGCAGCATTTACGTCTTCTCTGTCGATATATTAAAAATTCATACGACCGACATAAATAAATGAGAAAATCCACAATGAAAATGAACAATTGGCATCGACGCTGTCATAATAATAAATTGAGACTTCACTTTCCGCGTGCAACGGTCAATTGGTACTGATTCAATGTACCGACAATTGCTCACTTTAAGTGATGTATGAGTGTTTTGGGTTTATGTTTATATATCACAGTTATATATACATGTTATATACTTATTATGTTATATGTGTTCGAGTGGTAGCGTCTGCCTGTGAACGCGGCGGTTTGTGAGTTCGATTCTCACTCGGGGATTTTTCTATTTCCATTTTCTTCGCTCTGGTAACTAGGCAAAGCGCGGCGTTGAGTTCCACCACTCAACACGCAATGCCTCGAAAAAGGCGGAAAGCAGAGAGGAGAAAGCAGAGATTAAGCAATGAATAAGAATGTCTTTATATTATGTTCCTATGGTGCATGCATTATGTTCCTATGGTGCACGCACCCTGCCATGTGCGGGATTAAGCGTGAAGCTAAAAAATATGTGAATAAAATTTATAGCTTTTTATAATTTCACATGTATTATATTGTATTAAAAATTTTTTCAATTTACTTTTTGTTTAACTTTTAAGATATAAGTATTGAATGGTGGAATTTAACAACCCGCTTTCTCTCGAGAGAGTAGCGAGTTCAAAATATTTTATTCCTGCAATTGGTAATCGAACACACAACTATCCTAATTACTATCACACGCTATGCCACTGCTATATCAAACAACAATCCTACGCCAGCCCGAAAATTGCGCGCCTCTTAATTTTTATTAACTATTCTTAATTATGGGATAAAATGAAAACATTAATTTAAAAACGAAAAAATATTTACCACCAGATAAAAATAAATTATATGCAAAATTTAATTTATTATTTGTGGCTGCTCACGCTAATTATTATTATATGAGACAATTTCCACAAAGAATTTTCTGACAACGAATTCAATTACTGATAGTCGAGACTCGAGAGGTAATTAAAATAATAATTAATATTATAAGTGCTTTTGACGTCGCTTAGTTAAAGTCAAAGTCGGTTCGAAGTACTATTTTTCAGACGAAAAGCTTACTATTGTAAAATTTTATATATAATATTTTATAAGAGTGAAAGAGGTCTAGAGGTTACAAAAAATAAAGAAATCTCTAATATTTAATGACAAGGCATTTTGTTCCGTACTGTCGATTCAAGACATTAAAACTTCAACGTTTAGTTTTCTTACCAGAAAAAATATATTTCCTTTAATGAATTCTAACTGACAATCTCCAAGATCGTATAAAATTATTTTGTGCTCTAGAACAAGAAGAGAGGTCTCTAAACTATTACAGCTGTCAAGGCAACGTCATGCCTTCACAGCTGTAATAGTAAAACCTCTCTCCATTCAGCTTAGTAGGTCCATGCCGGATAGAGAGAATGTCCACGAAAGTGGTCCACGATGGTCTCCTGCTGCTAGTCAGGTCCAAGGCTGCTAATCAATGCTGACAAGGCATTGTAAATGCCTTCTTATCTGCCTTCCGGAGGTAGAACGATTGCGAGAATCTAGTGCGACGGCAGACTTGCTTAGACTTTGGAGACCAGGATGAAGAAGAATGAAGTTTACACTATGCCAACTCCATATACGACATACTACTTGACTAAACCCTAAAAGCGATGATACCCCGCAAAATAGCCCTCCACTCAGACGTCGTAGTTAGTATAAAGTTATGTTAAACGGAAAAAGTTAAATGACACCTAAAGTGTACCACACTTAAATAGAAAATTATATATAATTATATGGTTAATTATTTTGGAAATCATTTTATTGTAGAAACGAACATAAAAAACATTCACATTGACATAAAATAACCAATATATAAAAGTCAAATATCTGGCTTTTATATATCGTAATTACTTTTTGTTCAGTTAGGTTAAAAATAGATCAAACTCGAACTCAAAAAGAAAAATCTTATTGATCCTTTAAACTATTTTACACAATAGTTTAAATTCTATGGACTGCTATTGTGACCGACTGGTCTTTATAGTTTCTGAATTAAAATTCTACTACGTTCGCCTATACGTATACCTGCTATACTATAGATTACTGTGGTCACTATCGATTGTGAGGTTAAAAAAATGTTTCGGTATAAAGAATACATTATTTATTAAAAGTTACTGATATAAATTATTTGCTTTTACTATGATTTTTTTCTTTAACTATATGTATGTATTTTTATGTGATTTATTTATTGAAATCAAGTAATACCTTAGTGTCATTTTATAATCTTTAAAGCTAAAAAAATAAAAATAAATATTTTCCCTCAAGTGAGAAGCAAACCCACGATAATTACGTTTACAATCAGATGCTATTAAACTCTTATTAAGTTGTATTCCTTCTATTTGTTTCTTTTTAGAGACTAAAAATATCTGTACATAATTATTAATTACATATAAGATTACAGATCATCCGTCCTATACTTTTTAACTTTTATAATTTTATATTTTTATCAAGAATATTCATTGCTATTGATAATTGGTTTAATTATATTAGAATTAATATTGGTCATAATAAGCTGTTCGATCTATCTTAATATATATTTAAAACTAGGGCCATATCTTAAAATACTTTGCGCACTGCCTTACAAAAACCAAAAACGGTCGTAGTGAGGCCAGGAATTCCACAGAATTGTATTACGAACGGTCGCTTTGTTGCGTTGATTTTTGATCAGATTGAACACACCTGGCGTGAGCATTGTTATATGGCTATATGGCTTTTACTCGTATTTTTTGTTCCTACAATCCCCAAAACGTATTATATAAACGTATACGATTTTAATTGATTATTACCGACTTTATAAAGTTACTTTCGTTTATTTTAGTGGGCGGAGGTATTGGTTTGATTCCTGTGTCGAGATAAATAGATAGAATTTAGTTAAAATAGATAGAATTTTTTTAGGTTATGAATTGTATGTGATTTACTTGTTGTTGATATATATGGCAACTATTTTTGTATACCTATTATTTATCCTAAGAGTTTTAAAAGTTCAAAATTTAAAGAAATGCTCAATTTTTTATTACAATGAATAGGAAAAATGACGTAGGTATGAAAAATCTTTGTATATATAAAATAAATATATGAAATTGTCATAAATAATCTAAACATATATGAAAACATAAACAATTAAAATATCAAGATATAGTGATCTGAGAAACTAAATTATTTTATTTTCTCCAATTTCACGAGTATGGCGTTGAGCTGAACTCTATATATACTATCAACTATTAAAAGAGAAATATATATTAAAAACAATATAGGGCCACTCACTTTCACTTATTTAATAAAAACATTTTAATTATCAAAAGCTCAAATAAACTTAACTTGCACGTATTCTTTATAATCCATAAACTATTAAGCTATTCATTTAATACCTAATATAAAAACTTCGGGACAAACTAAATCCAACGCGACACGCTTTATTCACCAATCGCCATACAAAAACAGATGAAATTCAAAAGTTCTGACTTCTTTCAAAGCTCTTGGTATACAATTGAAAGCTCGATGGCGATTTAACGCGTGTAATGGCCCTTCAAAATTTTTGCCTAACAATAGAAATCTTGGGATTTTATTGCCTTTTTGAATATGGCAAAATGTAATAGGTACGTATATTTTATATGTGTCTGCGTACAATTCTGCAATATTTTGCGTTTTATAGGTTATGACAATAAGGTGCTGTGATCTGTTCAGCTTAGTTTCATTTTTGCATATATAAATACTAGTACGGCGTTGTACGCTGTAAATATTAAATATACAGAAATAAGAGGAACTAATTTGGTTAAGTAATGTAAGGTAGAACGTAGTATCTGTATTCAAATTCGACGGTTAATGGGTTCAATTCCCACTCGAGGAATGGATTTTTTCTATGAAAGCGCGGCTTCCGCCACATAACACGCACGGTTCTAATATATGCGAGACAAAGCGTGAAGCTATAAAAAATATGGTTACCTAACCTAACCTCAGTAGGATGCTTTAGTATGACAAAAATAGTCTATCTGTATAATATTTATATTAATAACCCAATCATTTTCTTGTGGTCATATTTTATATAACATTAAAATTTCTCTTTCTATTTCAGCTACCCAATTCATCGCACACGGCAGAATAGTTATAGAGTAATGTCAAAACATTTCGTTGTTCGTTTTCCCCTTTACGGGATAATAGAGTTGAGTGGCGGAACTCAATCCCGGGCTTTGTCTTCAATAAAGCGGAAATTAATATAGTTCATTCCCCACTTGAGATCCGAGTTGAACTGCCGATATAATTTTAATAAAATGTACCTGATCCGTGTAGGTACATCAAGAATGTATGAAAAAATAGAACACAAAATAGTGATTTTAAATTGTTTTTAATCTGTTTGTCGGTGCACGGTGATCTCAGAAACGACTTTAACTTTTTAGCTAGTAGTAGCTTAGCAGAGGCATAGCATCTTCACGTAAAAACGATGGTTTGTGAGTTCAATTCCCATTCAGGGAGATGGATTTTTCTATATCCATTTTCTTCCCTTTGGCAACTAGGTAGAGCAGGTCGTTTAATAACGCCACTTAACACGAAATGCTTCGAAAAAGGCAGAGCAGGAGACGAAGTGACTTAACGCTAGGTTCCTTTGGTTTTTGTAACTCTTATGTGGTGCAATAAAGTGCGAGATAAAGCGTGAAGCTAATAAAAAAAGTAAATAAAGTAGCCTTTTAGATTAAATATACCATAAATCCCTATAGAAATTATTATAAGGCAAGCACGGTGATAAGTTCCGCCACTCAACACGCAATACCTCGAAAAATGCGGAAATCAGGGAACGTAGAGTCTTATAATTACTTCTCATGAATCCTGCGGTTCTCTTTACCTGCCCTGCATTATGCGTGAAAATAAAAAAAATATATAATGTAAACGAAACTATTAAAAAAACACCAATATAACTCAGTTTATTTATTTAATAATTTTATAATTTATAGACAAAACCACGTGCGAGTCACTAGTATGTAGTTAATATATTTGATATGAATTCAATAAAACACTTCTAAGTTCTCTCAATCACACCCCAAAAATCTGGACACTTGTTAGTTTTCAAGACATCCTACTTCTGTTTCTCTCTCTTTTATATTGAGAAATGCGTGTGTGAAAGGGACAGATGCTATCAAATGCGGTGTTTGCGCTTTGTAATCTAATACTCGTGTGTGGGCTACCAGTGATAGTGATGTACCCTATGTTATATCGATATAATTAATGTACTTCAATGTATTTTTTATTTGTTGATTTCTTTATAAAATATATAGGTACATATATTATTTATTTTTAATATATCTATTTTTAAATAAAAAAACTCACTCAAAATATATTATAAGTATGCTATATCGTTGCGCAAATAAAAAATAAATGGTTTAATGAATATTATACTTCAAATTTCTTTACAATTTTTTTTTGTCTTCACTCTTTATCCTGCACATGGCAGGGTAGGCAGAAGGAACCGTAGGAACCTGGTGTTAAGACACTCCGTTTTTTAATCCCTGTTTTCCGACTTTTTCGAAGCATGTTGAGTGACAGAACTCAACACCACGCTATGCCTAGTTTCCAAAGCAAAGAAAATCAAAATAAAAAATCTATCATCCATCTATTGGAGTGTCTGATCATGATTTGAAAGTAACTGAATTTTAATTTCGAGTGAATTTGCCAAGAATTTGAAATTTAGACGTTACTAAAATATAAACAGAAAAAAAAATTATCAAATTCTTAACTCTCCGGCTGGGCTTATTCTTAGAACGGCTGGACCATTTTTATGAAAAATTAACTAAAAGAGCAGCAATAAAAAATACTTTTAATCCTCGTATTGACATAAATACAAGAAAATCGTTTCTTATATAAAATAACGTAAGAATAAATCTAGAAACATCAAATTTACGCGAGCAAAGCCACAAAAGAAACGCTACTTACAATACTTTAGCTATAATACTTGTAACCCTTACATAAAACGTCGGTTCATCTAAAGGCATAATATAATAATGTAAACGCGCTCACATGGCGACGACTACATGACATCGTTTTTAATTAGCTTAATGAATGTGCGGTACACGCGAGCGAAGTGTCATCACTATCTTAGAGTTCAAATCTATGTACATAATGTATTTAATGATCTTATAGTGAATCATTTGGTTCTTGTATAGGGAAATCATTTAGTTTTTTTATTTTTTTTTAAAAGCTTCACGATACTTTATCCCGATCATGGCAGAATAGGCAGAGAGAAATGCAGGAACGATGGGAACTTTGTGTAAAGACACTCTGTTACCTGCATTTAGTCTTTCAGGATATTGCGTGTACAATTGCAGAATTCACGCTTTCCTAGTTACCAGAGCAAAGAAAATGAAAATAATTCATCCTCCCCGTGTGGGAATCAAACCCACAAACCGTCGCGTTTCCAGGCAGATACTGCGCCTATGCGCCACCACTATCTGTACTATTCACATTGCACGGTAGGCAGGGAAAATCGGAGAAGCAGTAAGAATTCCGTATTAAAAACACTCTGTTCTCCACTTTTACTAAATTTATTGAATATATATCGTCAAAAGTAATCAGGATTAAATTAATTGGCAAATACATAAATGTTCAAACTTTCGAAGTTAAGCTAAGCAGTAATAAAGCTTTTTCAGCAATTTTATAGTAATTTTCCACATTTTTTTCAATGATTTTTTATAGATATTAAAATAATTAAATTTAAAATTCAACATTAAAAATACAACTTTATTAAATTATTGTTATATTTGTTAAAGTGTTAAATTTTTAAAACTTTCATATTTTAATTCTCACAATGACGATGAATGATGATATTTGAAAACGAAACATCTTATGAAACATTATAAAAAATTACTTAAAGTTTTATATTTTATAAAGACATTTCATATACGAGCTTTTATTTTATTCTTAAACAGAATTCATAAATTAAGAGCTTAAAATGTTTATTCTTTAAAGGAGAAGATTTTACTTTAGTTTTGCTTAGAAGTATTACTAAGTATGCCCACTTAGTACTTTTTCTATACTTGTCCTCACAAAGGATAAATTCTAAATAAGATCTACAAATATTTATTTAAAGGATTTTCAGAGTTAAGTGTAATCCCACTTCTTTAAAAGTCCTTCCATAATATAACTAACTAAATATGCGTTTCTTTTCAATTTAGCAGGGTAGGCAGAGGACACCGCAGGAACCGTGGGAACCGTGGGAACCTAGTGTTAAAACACTCCGTTGCTTAGTCCCTGCTTTCTCTGTTCCCGCTTTTTTTTTCCTTTAATTAATAAAGTTACATAAAGCCCTAGGACAATCCACTCTATTTTCTAGGCGTTAAGAAATTAATAGTTGAATTCTATTATACCACAGTAGTACCTTTAATGGGAATTGAATTCAAAACCATCGTGTATTGTAATCTGAATTTTTATTAGAAAAATATGCACTCTTCTTTAATTGATCCAATGACCCCCTAACCCTGCGGTACAATATTAAATAAGGAAATAGGATTTGGAAAACTTTAATAAGCGCTATCATCAATTATATTGTGGATGTAGTTCGTTTAGATAATTAAAATGGCACTTCAGACACCCTTCACTGTCGCAGCCAACGCGATGAGATGCGGGTATTGTAATAAATAAATAATTAATTCAATTTATTCTTAATTATGATATTAGTAAGATTAAGTTGCATTATATTTTTTAACATCCTATACATATTATAGGTACGGTTTGTTCTTTACTTAAGAAAGGGTTTTAGCCTCACGCTATATCACGCACATGGCAGGGAAGGCAGAGAGAACTGCAGGAACTGTGGGAACGTAGTGATATGATACTCCGTTGCTTAATCCCTGCTTCCTGTGTTCCCGCTTTCCGCCTTTTTCGAGGCACTGTGTGTTGAGTGGTGGAACACAACGCCGCGCTTGGCCTTACTTACCAGAGGGAAGAAAATGGAAATAAAAAAATCCATCTTTCCCAAGTGGGAATCGAACCCAGAAACTGTCGCGTTACAGGCAGACGTTGCACCTCTGCGCCACGACGGTCCTCGAGGGTTTCACTTGCACGAATCCGTGTTTAAAAATAAATATATTAAATGAAACATAATAAAAATATACTCAATTAAATATTACAATTACAGATTAGAAAGTTTAATAGTAAATAAATAGTATATTAAAGTATACTTACATGATTCCTCAATAAGTACTTCTTGTTGACTTTTTACACAGCACATCACTAAACAAAGAATTATTTTCACTATAAAACCCACCCTAAACAAACACATATTGGCACTCAAATTTTACATACATACATCACTAAAATACATAAATTTAATAATAAATTATAATTTAAACAATTTTATCGATAGTTTTATACATCACTAGAACAAACAATAAGATCTCCCCATTGTAACACTAAATTCAGTACACTGATGTTTGAATCTGAAACAAAAAGAAAATATTAGTATATAATGGATATTCGCTTCGTATTACTTGAAATTAAATAAATTTAGATTATTATTATTATTATTTTTTATTTTTTTTTATACCTTCACGCTTTATCCCGCACATGGCAGGGTAGGCAGAGGGAACTGCAGGAACCATAAGAACCTAGTGTTAAGACACTCCGTTACTTAGTCACTGCTTACTCCGTCCCCACTTTCCGCCATTTTCGAGGCATTGCGTGTTGAGTGGCGGAACTCAACGCCGCGCTTTGCCTTAGATGCCAGAGTGAAGAAAATGGAAATAAAAAAATCCATCTTCTCCGACTGGGGATCGAACCCAGTAACCGTCGCGTTACAGGCAGACGTTGCGCCTCTGCGCCACGACGGTCCTCCGTTATTATAATAAATAAAATAATCATTAATTTTAAGAACTTTGATTTACAAGATTTTGTACATTTTAAATGATCCGTATAAATAAATTGTTTATTTAAACGGATTATTCGCGTATTCGCATATTGTCATTTATTTACTTTGTCACGGATTGACTAAAGTAGCAATCGTCTGTCATTAAATGTTTTTTTTTCTATACCGAAAAAATGGAACATTTTAATATAATCTATGTCTATGAAGATGTTTATGAAGATAAAGTGTCTCCAAGTCGCTAGCCAAAACTACTGTGCCACGATGGTGAACGTGACAGTTGTAAATGAGGACAACATTCATAATTTTGCACTTTATCCCTAACGGGGTAGTCAGAGAGAACGGAGGGCCAAACGCTGCGATCCCTGCATACCTCTCTCGCCTCGTCCACTGTCATTAACCCCTTTTTATACATGCTCTCCGGGGGGATCCTCGTGCTTTTTAGGTTATCTTCGATACTGCGTTTTTGAAAGTCAAACAAGGTCATCCTCTACCTCTTTTACCATCTACTTTTGCTGCATATATTATTTTTACCATTCTTTCATCAATTATTCTCTCGACGTGTCCAAGACATCTGAGCTTTTTTGATGGTGAGTATAAGAAATTAACTATTTAATTTCCTCATTCTAGTGAAAAGACTAAACCTGTGGTGAGTTCTACAACTTAACACGTCACTTAGATTAAGCAGTAACTGGGAAATTTTATCCCAGCACTAAATAAAAGCTTAGTCCCGCTTGAATATTATACTATATTGTTTGTTTATCAAAGTAAACAATATTAGTTTATCATAAATTATGACCCATGTATTATTCTGATGTATAATACATCAGAATTAGCTATATTAGCAAAAGTTTCATCTAAATCAGTTTAGTAGTTATCCATCCATCCTCACAAGCTTTCACATTTGTAAAATCAGTAAAATATACAAGAAAAATTAAGTTCAAATAATTTTTAAACCAATAGTGGGTAGATTCGACCACCCACTCCCTACATGTTACAGATTAAGACTGTATCGAACACATAAATGTCAAACCTACACTTTAATTCGTTACTAACAATATACTTGCCATCGTATAATTTACATTTACAAGTTTATTAGGGCAATGGAAACGTAAGCTTTGGTTACGAGTTAACAAAGTATACAAAGCATTTATCTTATAGATATATCTTTGGTGTCATATAAAGCAGTTTGGATAATAAGAATACAGCGTTAAGACTCTCTGGTCTACACTCTTCGCCCAGTACTGAGACACTGCATATTGAGTAACGGAACTCAACGCCGCGCTTTGACTTGTTACCGGAACGAGGAAAATGAAAACAATTCGTACTTTCATCTATTTATGCGCCATAGTAAGTATATAGCTTCGACATTAATTTAATAGCTTCAGATTCGACTTTCTAGCGTTTTTCTTTATCATTCTAAACCCTCATATAATAAACAAAAGGACAATAAAATATAAATTATATGTTTACCCTTTTCAATACGTTATTTACAGGAAAATAATACAAAAAGAAATAAAAATAATCAATGGGAATCGAACTTACATCTATCACGTTTCGAGCTTCAAAAAGCTCCAAATGATATGAGCTTTATGGCTTGTATATCAAGTAAAATTTATTCATCTAAAGCAGACTTATTTATGAAATATGGATATAACTTCATACATTTCATAGCATTATTCACTTAAAATATTCTGTATATGGCACTCCAGCATGAGATTCCGTTCAGAATAGCTCAGTGATAAATTGCAAGCTCCCATTTATTTGCGGTTATATGAATTCAAAATCAGTTACAAATTTCCTTTGAAAAACCATCGTAATGCATGAAGTGTTTAAAACACGCAATTTTTTAACTGTATTAGCTGTATTTCTAATAAAAGCTCGGCGTTCTGCCCCGTTTCCTATAGACAATAACTATAAATTCTCTAATAAATAGAGAACGAAATATTTCATCACTTATGTGTTTTTTTTTCTTTTAGCTTCACGTTTTATCCCGCATATAGCAGGGTAGGCAGAAGAAGCTGCATGGACCATGAAAACGTGTTACAACACTTCGTTCCTTGCTTACCGTGCTTGCCTAGATGCCGGAGCGAAGGAAATGGAAATGGAGAATCTATTCTCCCCAAGTGGGAATTGAACTCACAACCCGTTGTGACACACGCTTCAGTGTCACAACGGTCTTCTACTAAATTTATCTTAATATATAATATTATCTGTTAAAACTTGTTTAATTCGAAAGAATTAAAAACAAATTTCAATATTGTTTTTGATTTAATTGCACTCTTACAAAAAGTTGCCATTACAAATTGCTCTCATTAATTAATTTAATTTATTTTTCTGTAAATTTCAGTAGTAAATGCTCCACAATTCAGTTCTCGAATTCAGGTAACATTCGATATTTATTTGGCTTTTAAATATTTAAATTGCTTGTTACTTAATTATACCTTCAATATTGGACATATTTAATTATTGTAGCATTTACGGTATTTATCTTTTACATATGTTACAAAAAAAGTACACGCTATATCCCGCATACAGGTGATGTTTTTTCGGTAGGATGAAGAAATCTAATGTCAAAGACACTCTGTTTACTACTTTTCTTATACTTGAATCCTATATGTGTCCAATAACGAAGACTTGCACAATATATATAATATTATTAAGTAATTTTTCTTATCTACAAAAACTTTGAAGCCGAGGGAATCGAACTCGCGTTTTCTGGAAACCGTCCATGTGCTGAACACTAAGCCATGCGTTCCTTATCATGTTGTGTCGAGATTACTTAGCGTGTATGCAGATTTTTACAGTTTTGACTTTTTATTGCGAACAATAATAAATTGGCAACAGAGAACGCTACCAATACGAAGAGTACAAAAATATTAGACAAGAAAGTAAGACATAAGAAATAAACTAAACTTTTCTGATTGCAAGTGCAAGTAAACCTGCACCAAACTTATTGATCTTCACTTAGAGTTACTTTTATTTTCAACTTTGCTTCTAAATTCTACATATTACGTGTTAAATAGCCTATATATATATATATATATATATAATATATATATATATATATATATATATATATATATATATATATATATATATATATATATATATATATATATATATATATATATATATATATATATATATATATATATATATATATATATATATATATATATATATATATATATATATATATATATATATATATATATATATATATATATATATATATATATATATATATATATATATATATATATATATATATATATATAAATGCATGATCTCTACAGAAATATGTAGAAATAAATTGTAAAGAACGAATGTAAAAAAGTCGGATAAATCATAACATATGAGTTTATACTATCATAACCCGTATATTACAGCGAAGGCGAAGTTTCAAAGGCGCATCAACATTCTCACGTTAGCTCCTTGTTTGTTTGATTACAGTTATTAAACTATTTAAAGCCCCTGGCAGTTCTCGACACGAAGTTATTACGGACATTCCGATAGTTTTTTTTTGATAATTTCACTTTTTATTTCGATATAAGAGAAGGGATATTATCTTTACATAGTAAAATTAAAACACCTATCATTCAAATTAATTCAATTACTTGAAATTAAAAAAGGGACTTTAATGTGGTTTTCATAGGTTCATTCAATATAAAGGTTAATTTGTATAAAACACTACAAATCTTTTTTTACATGAAGCGACCATCGTGGCGCGTCAATAAATGTGATGGTTCAATTCTAACTTGGAGTAGATGAATTTTTTGATTTCTATTTTGTAAGTAAAATGCGGCGTTGAGTTCCGCCACTCAGCACTCAAGGCTTAGCAAAAGAGAGAAAAGTGGGGAATGGAATGTCTTAATATTAGGTTCTCATGGTTATTACGATTCCCACTGCATACCCTTCTATTTATTATTTTATTAATTTATTAAATGTATTTTAAAAGACTATCAGTTTATTTGTAGCTGTAGAGTTAATTATCGCTTGATTTTACATTTTATTATATACATTTTTAATTAAAAACCATAATCATCAAAGTATTTTCAATATTGTAAAATTTTACAACTGATTACTAAATAAAAACTCGTTTACATTCATGTTATTCTATGCAAGTTAAAGTACTAAATCTCGGATAATGTAGATTAATCTTGACCTTTTAGATCTTATTGTGAAACATTCGTTGGACCATGCGTTTGCAATTTCTATTTCTGTCTAAGTAAGACGTTTGCTTGTAGTCATGTGCAAGAGGCGCAGGTTCAAATCCTGCTGCATTCAAATTTTTATATTTATTATATTTATATTTCTATTTTGTAAGTAAAATGCGGCGTTGAGTTCCGCCACTCAGCACTCAAGGCTTAGCAAAAGAGAGAAAAGTGGGGAATGGAATGTCTTAATATTAGGTTCTCATGGTTATTACGATTCCCACTGCATACCCTTCTATTTATTATTTTATTAATTTATTAAATGTATTTTAAAAGACTATCAGTTTATTTGTAACTGTAGAGTTAATTATCGCTTGATTTTACATTTTATTATATACATTTTTAATTAAAAACCATAATCATCAAAATATTTTCAATATTGTACAATTTTACAACTGATTACTAAATTAAAACTCGTTTACATTCATGTTATTCTATGCAAGTTAAAGTACTAAATCTCGGATAATGTAGATTAATCTTGACCTTTTAGATCTTATTGTGAAACATTCGTTGGACCATGCGTTTGCAATTTCTATTTCTGTCTAAGTAAGACGTTTGCTTGTAGTCATGTGCAAGAGGCGCAGGTTCAAATCCCACTGCATTCAAATTTTTATATTTATTATATTTATTTTTATATTTTTATAGTATTTTTTCTACCCTAAAGATTAATACTTAAAAACCCATATATATAAAATATTTCAAATGTATTAATGCAAGATAATGGAAAAGAAATAAATTAATTTTAAATTTAATTCCCAGCAAAAAAGCCTAGGAACGGAACGCCATTTAAGTAACGATTAGTATGAAGCCTCTGATAAATCTAGAGATTGCTTATTTCACATTTTTCCTTTTACGCCCAATGAGAAATAATATAGATGAAAAATTATATAAAAATCAAAAAGGTTTTTACATTCTGTTCAACATTATCCATCTCACAGTACTAAAAACAAATAAAATCAGGTAAAGGATTTGAACTGGATCTTTCTTAAATTCTATGATCGTGTAAATTTATCTCTATTTTACCGTACATTCTCCTTTATGTATTCTCCACTCAATGTGACCTTGACGAAGTGAATTATGCATAACTGGCACGCTTGAAACGCCATAAATAAAGTTTTGTCAAAAATATTGACTGGATTTCATACTTCAATTAGGTTTTCGACCTATATTCATCATTACATTCATTTATAAAAATTTTTAAATTTATATTTAAAACTAATTATTTTTTTTAAACCATTGTCTTCAAAAAATATTCTTTAAATATAATATACATAAAAATCTTTACTTCATATTTGAAGAAGCAAAACTGAACCAAAAAAATTTATACAACTCTCACTCCTTATTTGAAAGATAATTTTATAGTCTTGTAAAATGTATTCAGATGCTTAAATTACCGGGTAGGAGATGCCTTAAGATTTAATTTGCATGCAACAGCCAGTATAATGATAGGTTGAGAGCTGTTAAATGTTCAAAGGCGGTAGTGGGTTCTAGTCTTGTTAGCTAAAGGCTCTGTTTACTTAACGATTGTATTACAAGTAAAATGCATTTGAGATGCAGTAAACGTGATGAATAAAAATTATTTGTTACGTTTCTTTATGTTTAAAACTTTTATAGAAATATATTTTTCTTTATTTATACCTTTACGCTATATTCCGTATATAATAGGGCAGACAGAGGGAAGCGCAGGAACCATGGAAAACAGTAGGTATATTTTTATGTTTTCACGTCCTTTTATCTTGCAAATGGCAGGGTAAGCAGAGGGAACTGCAGGGACCATAGGAACCTAGTCTTAAGACACTCCGTTGCTCGCGTGTTAAGTGGCAGAACTCAACGCCGCGCTTTGCCTTTCCAGAGCGAAGAAAATGGAAATATAAAAATCCATCTTCTCTGAATGGGAATCGAACCCACAAACCGTCGTGTTGGCAGGAAGACGCTACGCTTCTGCGCTACAACGATCCTCAAAATAATATTGTTATTAGAATATATTTTTTGGAACTTTCCATTGTCTTCTACACAGAAGTGTAGGTTGAGGGAACAGTAGGCTTAAGGAGCCTAGTGCATTAGCACTAAGACATAATCCTAAGACGGTCCGCTGAGTGTATTAACACTCAGCTCCCCGCTTTTCATGTTTCTCCCGACTTTGTTCTTCATGAGTGGAAATCTAACCCAAAAACTGTTGCTTATACACACAGACGCTGTGCCATGGCGTTTTTTTTATGTTTTTGTTTCTTATTAATAAAAATAATTTAATATATATTTTATATATATATATATATATATATATATATATATATATATATATATATATATATATATATATATATATATACATATATTTTTATTTATATATATATATATATATATATATATATATATATATATATATATATATATATATATATATATATATATATATATATATATATATATATATATATATATATGTATATATATATATGCCCCTATAAGTATCATAATTTAAATTTCAAATACTTGGCAGAACTTGATGATACGTCATAATCATGCCATTTATTTTTCTTGGCGCAGTATCAACCCAAGTTGTTACTAGGAAGCCGTGAATCTTAGGACGACAATCTCATTACAGACGAGTATCCCATTACCTATTTTTAAAGTCAAACGAATCTATACTAGTATTTTAAAGCTCTTTAGGTAAAAAAGCTTTACTTTTCCATATTTATAACAAATGTACGCTATAGTTACTTAATTAGTAAACGTTTGTGAGTACAATTTCAATAGAATACAAATCAACGATTCTTAGATAAAGTGTCGAATTTGACACATACTAAATTATTTTTTAACTAATATAAGCATTAAAACCTGTTAACTTTATAATTTTCTTCCATAAGCTTGGTGTAATATTACGGTAGCATATTTAAATATGCAAAAAATAACAAAAAATATAAATATAATTTTTCTTTTTTACAAAAAATTAGTTTAACTTAGGTCTCTTAAATTTTAAACATGATGAAACTACAATAATACAATGACTTAGTTTTCAATTACATCTTGTAATCCTAAGACGGTCCGGTCTTAAGATAGATGTTTCAAGAACTCGTGTAATCCCTCTGTGGCTTAAACCTACCTGACCTATGAAGCTGTGCGTCCCTTTGTATCTGAACTAATCCTTATTTACACTGAACTGGTATAATAAGTATTTGAGAAGTAAATAGACACAAATAAACTGGACACGTTAATTATGATTATAAATTAATTACGATTATTATTATGATTTTAGATTAAACACGATTATAGATTAATTTTACTAAAGATCTGATAATTTTTTTCTCGTAAGAGCCCAGCGTTGAGTTCTGTCACTCACCTCTAATGACTGTAGGTGGAAAAAAGAGTGAAGCAGAAATATCCAGCAGTTAAACTCTTGGTTATATCTACTGTTTTGTACATTTAGCAAGGGGAATGGGGACCGTTGTTCGCTTTCATTGCGTATTGGATGGCGGAACTCAACCCCACGTTTTGTCTAATTGCCAGGGCAAAGAAAATGGAAAAGAAAAAGTCTATCTTCCCCTAATGGAAATTGAATTCACAAACTATCTCGTTTACTGGCACACACTTTGGTATGCCAGGGCCTCTAAAATGTTTTACATACTAATATTCATACATTTTTTAGCATTGCGTAATAACATACAAATATATATACGCTTTCGATTTTCCTTTATTTATAGTATATTTTATTAGTAGTTCAATATTTAATAATAAGAGACATTAACATTTGTTAATTACAATTAATTAAATACACATAAAATGGTGAAAATGATTTAACTTCAAATATGTACTATACAATATATTTTAGTCGTGTCCAAAGCAACTATTGTAACAAAATTCACTCATTCGTTATTTAGGATAAAAAGTTCCTAATAACGTAACAAAAAGGTCTTCTAATTCAAAGGTCATGAGAAATGTCACGTGATGAGAAAATTCTGTCTGCCTACAGGTATTATTATTTCAGATTGAAATAATTTTTGAAGTCGCCGTGACTCAGTGGTAAAAGTTGGTACTGAATTAAATTGTAAGCTTAACGATTATAGGTTTATTCCCGGCTTGAGAGTGTAAAGCGTCCTTATAAGAAGATATAGCTCTGTCTTGAAAATTTGGTGGAAAGTGGAGAGCAGTGTCCTATTCCTCTACTTATCATATATAATATCTTACCTTATAAAGTACACAAAAAAATATTAAAATCTATTTTAGTCAAATACTTCCAAGTTTTCTTTTCATAAAGTAAGTTACGTTTGGGCGTATCTTAAAGCCGAAGGCAAGATCCTAAACAAATTTATGTCAGACCTTGAACTATTTCCGAAATATCGCTTTAATCATATATGTATATTTGAAAGGCTATGATGAAAATTATAGTGAAATGGAAATAGTCACAGTAAATTACATATGTTATTACCAAATAAGAACTGTCATTACTTTTGTCAAGTATTTCGAAGGCGGGTCTAGTACGATTATTTAGTTAGTGGCACCTGGTTTTCCTCTGTGCAGTAATGGAGAGGATTTAAAGTGGGTTTAGTTTAGTAAAAATGAGTTTTCATGAGTCCTACAGTACTATCTGTCTTTAAGGCACATTTTTCCTGCAAATGAATGGACTGTAAGAGATTAATTTACTAGAGGCAAGTGGAGTGTGTATTTTTTAGATCTTTTCTCTGCAACATATTTTAAGTAAATACGAAATATTAAGAATATTCTTCTCGCTGAACGTATTATATTATAAAGGTACTAAAATAAATCAAACGTAGCTAAAATATTTAAATATGAACTATAAATGATTAAAAAATAGAATCTCAATTGGATAATTAGATTTAACTTAAATTTTACAAAAAATTTCTTTTTCTGAAAGCGAATGCTGTAATCAAATTTCTAACATAATATATACTTTCGTAGTATTATATATACATATACTTAGGTACTATTTGTATTGAATGTAAAATATATAAGCTTTATGTAGTGAAGCTTTCGATATAACAGAGGACTTGTCAGAGTCTTAACAGGAAGCTTTTACGGTATTCAGAAAGTTTTAATGAACTTCAACCTACTTGGCGTGTTTTACATTAATCTTGTGCGCATGTCCAAGTCAATATTAACTTGAATATATCGTTGTTATTAAACAATTAATTATAATATTATTAAATTTGTGAAGTTTGCTTCATAATTGACTATATAAAATTCTATTCTGATATTTTTTAGATAAAATTACCGTTTTCAAATTGTAATCTATATGAAAACTTTTTTTGTTTGATGTCTGTATAAATGTTTAAAGTATTTATTATAATTTATTTTATTAATATATATATATATATACGAGGTGTGTTCAAAAAGTATCGCGAATTTTGTGTTTTTTCAAAAATTATTTATTTATTCATGAATATCTATTTTGTCCCCTTCAAAGTAATCCCCATGAGATATTATACACTTGTGCCAACGGTTTTTCCAATCTTCGAAGCACTTCAAAAAATCATTTTTTTTTATCTTGTTCAGCTCCTCCTTCGATGCCGTCTTTATCTCGTCAAGTGTAGCATAACGTCGTCCTTTCATGGGCCTCTTCAGTTTAGGGAACAAGAAAAAGTCACAGGGGGCCAGATCTGGGGAATACGGTGGCTGCGGCATCATTAGTGTGTTGTTTTTGGCCAAAAAGTCGCGCACAAGCAACGATGTGTGAGCAGGGGCGTTATCGTGGTGCAAAAGCCAATTTTTGTTCTTCCACAAAACCGGGCGTTTCTGGCGGATTGCTTCGCGCAAATTGCGCATAACTTGCAGGTAATAAACCTTATTGACCGTTCTACCCTGTGGCAAGAACTCATGATGCACCACGCCCCTGCAATCGAAGAAAACTGTCAGCAAAACTTTCACATTCGACCGAACTTGGCGCGCTTTTTTCGGTCTTGGTTCGTGCGGCAGCTTCCATTGAGATGATTGAGCTTTGGTTTCCACGTCATAACCATAAACCCACGATTCGTCACCAGTTATGACCCTCTGGAGCAAATTTGGGTCGTCGCGGACAGAGTCCAATATCTCATTAGCAATGTTCATGCGATGCTGTTTTTGGTCGCAATTGAGCAATTTTGGTACGAATTTCGCGGCGACCCGTCTCATGCCCAAATCATTGATAAAAATCGAATGGCACGAGCCAATCGATATGTCTAGGTCCTCAGCAACTTCTCTAATGGTGATTCGACGATTGGCCAATACCATTTTCTCTACTTCATTAATTTTTTCGTCTGTTGTTGAAGTGCTCGGGCGTCCGGCACGCTCTTCGTCGTTCACATCTTCTCGGCCTTCTGAGAACATTTTGTACCACCGATAAACGTTGCTTCGGTCCAAGGTAGCTTCTCCGTATGCCACAGTCAACATTCGGAATGCATCCGCGCACTTAATTTCGTTTTTCACACAAAATTTGATACACGTTCTTTGATCCATTTTTTTGAATGGGTAAAAATCGAAGACGATCCAAAACACGTGCAAGCAAAGCAGCTGTCAACAATTAAGTGAACATTCAAAATGGCCGAGGTTGTCGGCATAAGTGAGAGACATGAGTACCAACATAACGCCACAAAAAAATTGAAATTCGAATATACGTAACCCGCGAAAATTCAAAATTCGCGATACTTTTTGAACACACCTCGTATATATATATATATATATATATATATATATATATATATATATATATATATATATATATATATATATATATATATATATATATATATATATATATATATATATATATATATATATATTGTTTGTTCATATATGGCAACCCCGACTAGTTTAGAGTCTTGTGCGAACACCCCGCGCGAGCGCCTTATTTGATTTCCCTTTTGTGTATTCCCTCTTGATATTGAACCTGACAAAGACAAACCTACAAAAGATAATACTGCAAGTAACCCTAAGTGAAGAAGACTAATGTGAAACATTCCATGGCGGCCGTGAACAATCAGTGTTTGTGTTGTGAATTATGAAGATAAGGTACTGTACAATTTCTATTATCCTAAGACCGACTATAAGGTACATAATTAATAAATAACCTCCCCCTCAGCACGCTTCCACAATTGCGGCATAACCCTACCCCCTAAAATATATATTTTTTGGTAGCAGAACGCAGTTCATTATATTCACTATATACTATATACATTTTCTGGTAGCAGAGCGTAGTTTCACTATACTATATACATTTTCTGGTAGCAGAGCGTGGTTTAATCCCTCTGAGTCCCCCTGATTATAGCGTAGTTTCATGCCCCTGAGTCCCTTTCATTACAGTGTTATTTTCCAGTTTTGGTATTTTGGCTCTTAATTTGGTACCTAACGCATAATTACAATATAATTTGATTTCCTAAGCTTTTAAAACGTGTTCGCATCGAGTTGTTTAAAAAATAATATTATATGAAATTTTTATACATATAATATTGAATATATAATTGTGTAGGGTGAATGTATAATGTGTAAAATATATAAATAAATATTGAATATAATTTTATATATTAAATATAAAATATAATAAGTACACATAATATGGTTACATATATTTTATAATATTACGCCTATACGTTATTACCTATCCCGTTTTAAATTATAATTGAAGTTAGTTAAAATATTTTAATATAATTTCCTTAAAAAACTAACTTACTTTAAAATATTATCCCTACACTTTTATTGTTACCCTTTTTTTTTATTTTTATTTAAATGAAGTTTAAGCCTTAATTGTAGTCATATTGTATATCATGTTATTTTGTTGTATTGCGATATAAGTAGATCGCCGACTCGACGCGTCCCTGACCGTAACTGGTTTCTTATCTCGCCAGTTGTTGTGGATTCATTGTTTATTACGAGTTTATTATTTTTTTTAATATTTTAGTTGAGTTATTTGTTTACTTGATTTCTGATCTCGCCCGTTGGTAGTGGGTTCATTGTTTATTACGCTTCACGCTTTACGCTTTATCCCGCACAAGGCAGGGTAGGCAGAGGGAACTGCAGGGACTGTGGGAACCTAGTGTTAAGACACTCCGTTGCTTAGTCCCTGCTTTCTCCGTCCCCACTTTCCGCCGCTTTCGAGGCATTGCGTGTTGAGTGGCGGAACTCAACGCCGCGCTTTGCCTAGTTTGCCAGAGCGAAGAAAATGGAAATAGAAAAATCCATCTTCTCCGACTGGGGATCGAACCCAGTAACCGTCGCGTTAAAGGCAGACGTTGCGCCTCTGCGCCATTATTAATTTTTAATATTTTAGTTCAGTTATTAGTTTACTTGATAATTTAAAATGGCTACTCATGATGAAACAGTAAAATGTTCCTTATATACGGAAAGCGCAGAATATAGAAAAAATATAGGTGTGGTACGCTTTGTTTCCGATTGGATTGCCGATACCTCGGAACTTCTTGGCACTTCTGAAATACCTAGATTATTAGTTAGGTTCAAGGATTTAGATTCTCATTGTAATTTATTTGTAAACGCGTCCTCAGTGCTCCTGGGTGGGTTAGACCCGGCTATCGATTACCAAGAAATTAGTTTTGTAAAAAAAGAAGTGCGTTTAGTAAATAAGAAAATAGACGACCTCCGGGTGCGTCAGTTAGAGTTGTGCCCACCTGCTCCCGTAGTTGATCCTGTCATGGCCAGTACACCCGTAAGAATGAGTAGTAGAAATATTACTGAGCGAACTCCTTATAATAGATTACCTGATTTACCTATCCCTAAGTTTGATGGACGTCCTGACTCCTGGATAAGTTTTATTGATCAGTTTGACAGTGTAGTAGATTCCCAACACCATTTAACCCCCACAATGAAATTACAGTACTTGGTTGGATCCTTAGCAGATGAACCTAAGCGGTTGTTGCTACATTTAAAAATTGAAGAAGGCAACTATGAAGTTGCTCGTGAGTTGTTGAAACAGCGGTATCACAATACACGGGTTCTTGCTGATACCTACATAACCCAGATACTTACCCTGCCGGAGATTTCGAATAAATTTACAGGTTTGCGTGCGGCTTTTTTGAACCCCTTGTTAACTGCCTATCGCTGTTTAGAACGTTTAGAGTTACCCGTCTCCTCATGGTCTTATATGTTAGTACATATATGTATGACTAAGCTTCCTTCTGATTTGAAATCCCGTTTTGAGCGTTGTTATGGCGGTGACGCTGATGAATTGCCTACCTTTAAAAATCTTACTACCTTTTTGGAAGACGAATGTCGTCACCATGACAACGTTAGCAACACCTCCCTTGTAGATTCTAACCTGACGAAATTTAAAAGTACTGTACCTAAACATACTTACTTTGCGGCTCCTCCCTCCCCTATATTAAATAATAGACAAAAAATGTTACCTGTAATAAATAATAGTAAAAAATGTTACCTGTGTGCTTCCTCTTCCCATTACCTCCGTGAATGTCCCGAATTTAGAGCTATGAATCCTAGAGAAAGATCGGGATTTGTAAAACATTCCCGGTTATGTTATAGGTGTTTCGACAAACATTCAATTCTTATGTGCAAGCGGGACTACAAATGTTCAACCTGCGGTCGCTCATCCCATCACACTATGCTATGTTTTAATGATTCCCGTAACCCAATGTATCCTACCTCATCCAATCGCAAGTATAATTATAATTCCAAATTTAATAAACGCAATTATCCGCGTACCTGTCCTTCTTCTACCCGCGGTCCCCATATGGGCGGGGGCCAGCATAAGAAATATTCCCCTTCGCAACTCCAGCGCTCCCCCCAACGACATTCCCAGAGAGCTTCTCCCCCCAGAGAAAATGCTCCGCCCCAACCTAGACAGGTTGAACATAATATAAGATATCGTGATAATTCCTATAATAGAGAAGATAGACCCACATAGCTAGATACTCGTATTACTCCCCCTTCCCCTTGCCTGAATATCTCACCCAATTCCCTTATATTGTTGCCTACTGTTAAATTACACGATAAAACTGCTAGTGGCTATTTTATTGAAGCGCGTGCCTTATGTGATACCGGTGCCCAGGGTTGCCTCATTACAACCGATCTTGTTGTTAACTACCTCAATTTGACCATCTCCCCCTCCTGTGCCCCTGTACGTGGCATAGGTAATATTCCTTTAGTGGTTTCCCGTGGTTCTATTTCCCTGTGTTTTAAACCTTTGTATAATTCCTTACCTGAGGTGTCAACCTCTGCTATAGTTATAGATGTGATTGCCGGTACGCATCCTGAGTTTGAGTTCCCTGAGTCTGTGTTTTTTCCTAATAGTGATTTTTCCCTTGCTGACCCTACCTATAATAAGCCTGGCCCGATAGATATACTATTGGGTGCTGACGTGTTCGGCGCGCTTTTATTACAAGATAAAATATTTAACTTAACGGCCTTACTGCTTTATCTACAATTTTGGTTATATTGTTTGCGGTCCAGTCGCTGCCGATTATGGTGAATTAGAGCCCCCCATGACTGGAATATCCTTATCCCGTCTCATCGAGAGATTCTGGAAGGTTGAAGAGACCCCTCAAACCATGATTGCTTACCCCTTAGATAACGATGGTGAGATTTATAAATAAAACCCGAAACTTACCCGTTGAGCTATCTGTATCCTTATCGCGTTAGCGCGTAGCGTTTCCTTGCGGTCTACCCTAAGACGACTCTCACTCTTTCTTGACAAAGAAGGAATCATCAGAGTCGGTGGTCGTTTATGAAACTCCTTTAACATTCGAGGAATTAACTACAATTTTTGCTAAAATTGAAGCGGTATTAAATTCCCGGCCGTTATGTCCCTTATCTAATGACCAAACGATTTAGAAGTTTTGACGCCTGGTCATTTTTTTTGATTGGCCAACCTCTTAGTGCTTTGCCGGAGTATCCTTATAATAATGTAAAAATTAATCGTTTAACCCGTTTTCAAGTAGTGCAACAGATAACTCAACATTTTTGGTCGCGGTGGCAGTTAGAGTACCTATACACTCTGCAGACTAGGCAGAAGTGGACTGATCCAGTGAATCCTCCAACAGTAGGCGAGCTAGTCCTTATAAAAGATGATAATTTACCCCCTTTACAGTGGCGACGTGGTCACATTTCCCAAATTTATCCTGGTAAAGATAACGTTGTGCGTGTGGTCGACGTTAAGACATCGACAGGTATCCTAAAGAGAGCCTTAACCAAATTAGTTCGTCTACCTATTAGTTAGCTACTCCCATTTTCTCGTAAACATTAAATGTTTAGGGCGGGGGCTATGTTTGTTCATATATGGCAACCCCGACTAGTTTAGAGTCTTGTGCGAACACCCCGCGCGAGCGCCTTATTTGATTTCCCTTTTGTGTATTCCCTCTTGATATTGAACCTGACAAAGACAAACCTACAAAAGATAATAGTGCAAGTAACCCTAAGTGAAGAAGGCTAATGTGAAACATTCCATGGCGGCCGTGAACAATCAGTGTTTGTGTTGTGAATTATGAAGATAAGGTACTGTACAATTTCTATTATCCTAAGACCGACTATAAGGTACATAATTAATAAACAACCTCCCCCTCAGCACGCTTCCACAATTGCGGCATAACCCTACCCCCTAAAATATATATTTTTTGGTAGCAGAACGCAGTTCATTATATTCACTATATACTATATACATTTTCTGGTAGCAGAGCGTAGTTTCACTATACTATATACATATATATATATATATATATATATATATATATATATATATATATATATATATATATATATATATATATATATATATATATATATATATATATATATATATATATATATATATATATATATATATATATATATATATATATATATATATATATATATATATATATATATATATATATATATATATATATATATATATACATATATATATATATATATATATATATATATATATATATATATATATATATATATATATATATATATATATATATATATATATATATATATATATATATATACGGCCTTATTCATAAAAAAGTCTTATAGAACATTTTAAGTATACTTTACTTAAAACGCTCTTTAGGCTTATAGAACGTTCGATAAATGTTTGTATTCATAAACGCTCTATAAACTTTTGTCGCTAATATAAGTTATAAGTTCACAATGTTGCCACTATACTGAAGTCGGTCGCCTAGTTGCCGAAAATAACAGTAAATCCACAGATGATAAGTGACAAACGCATCGACATAGTATGACCACAGATAATATTACGTAAAAAATATATTGTTGGAACTGGCTTGACATATACCGGCTTGATTTACGTCGTTGTTATCACAAAAACACGAATGTTTATTTTATTTTAGTTTATAAACTTACTTAATTTTTAAAAAATTAAATCAAAAGAAGTAAAACAACAAAAAATTGACGACGTCATATCAATGCTCATATTAGTATGAGCTATAATCAGCTGTTATATGAATCGGCCATCTTTGGACGTTAAAACACTCTTATAATAGGGTTCTCGGTTCTATAACTTTATGATAGGTTTATAGAACTGATTAGCACTAAAATGCTGTTATGAATAACGTTTTTTGACAACTGTTCTATAACGAGCCTTTAAGCGTGCTATAACTTATTATGAATAAGGCAAATTATACTAGACTATATAATTATATAATATACTCAAATTATACTAGACTATATAAGGGATTAAACGTAAATCTAAATAAAAAGTTTTGTAGCACTTACAGTAACTATAGCTTTTTACGTGATCGATAGGTGATAGCGAGCTTGATACATATATGACAAATTGAGCTGTCACGCCCACTACTTAAAAGAAATGTATGTTGTATTAAATCTACATTTTTGGCTTGTCATCGTTTCCCAACAAGTATAAGTAAGAATAGCCTGATTACATAACGATATGATTTGACGAAGGAAATATTTAAGACAGTTCCCATAGGACGCAGGTTCAAAATCCGCTGCGTTGAAATATTACATGTTTTTTTTAAGTATTTTTTTATCCTTTTTTTTTAACTGTAACGTATGTCACATAATACTATTATTATTGTTATGCATATAGTATATTATGTAATATCTTCAAATATTCATATATAACAAAAGAAAGAGAAATGAAATCCAATTCATCTCTGTAGTATAATAGTCATTTGGCTTGAATATAAAATCTCCAATTTAACACTTACTTTGATGTGATTGGACAGTTC